>JABCMJ010050141.1:0-25767 GCA_014822125.1 Arbutus unedo | reverse complement strand
GCGCGGGAATGGGGAAGACGACGACTGTTTTCTGTTTTGAATATAATGAATTTTGTTTTTTTTTTATTTTGGTCCCCACCCAAAACGACGTCGTTTTGGGTGGTGTGTTAAAAGGGTGTGTAAAATGGGTGTGTGTGTAGCATTTCTAGAGAGAGAGAGAGAGAGAGAGAGAGAGAGAGAGAGTGTGGGAGGGGGCCAGGTCAGAGAGATAAGGAGGGGAAGTTTGTGCGAAGTCACATTCTGTGACTTTTCTGGGCACCCAAAACATTTTTCTGCGTGGAATGGTCAGGTGTGAGATGTTGATGATGGGACAGGATTTATTGTGTACTGCATATAATAAAATATATTATGCGTCAAAACAAGATTTGAATAGTGTTTGTACAGTTCTTGGATAATATTTTACACTATAAATTATTTTAGCGTACAATATATTTTACTGTGTACAATGCAGAGCAGGATCTCATTCCTGACAACGGATATAATTACTTCAATTAGTTTTATTTGGTGGAATTTGAACCAGCATTAATGTTATGCACTCACAACTATTAAAAAATTAAAAAAAAGGTTAGGAATGACTCAAATGGCCAATAAAAAATACTGCATTCTTTTGATTGGCTCAATTTAAATACAGTGTACGGCGTACCACATCAAGAATGACTGTTCTATTTTTTTTAAGGAGATGCATAATTTTTCAAATTTTTTTGTCGCTTCATTTTGTTATTTTGTCAAAAAATACTTCTGACGAAGGAGACAAAATCTACTAGAAAAGAATAAAATCGACTTTGCAATTATGGGATATGTTAACTTATCCTATTTTAAAAAAAGTGACTACATTATTTTTAGATAACTTTTTGTAAATAATTAATTAATAAAAAATGTATCTTTCTTTAAATTAATTTTAAGAGGACAAATTATATTAATCTCTTTTATGGGCAGAAAAATTACTATGATCTCTTTTATTTGAAAGTATTATTCAATTATTTTTTTGTTGCTACATCATTGATTGATTTTACTGACAGAATAAATGATTACATAGTAATTTTAAAAGTAAAAATAATCAGAATAATTTCCTAAATTATAAAAAAGTTAATGCAATCTCTAGAAAAATCAATGCAATTTAGCTATATTAAATTGTTGCTTCAAATTTTGTAGGTTCTAATTATTTAGTTTGAACCTTTCTAACACAAGGAAAATGTTTTCCTTTGTTTAATAATGTTGCTATGAGGATTATCAAAAGGTGGGTAAATTACTTCAGTGGTTCTTTAAATTTAGACGAAATTCTACTTTTGTCCCTACTATTTAAAATAGTTCGATTTTGATCTTGAATTTTATTTTTGTTCTAATTAGATCCAATCTTTAACAGACGTTTGTTTTTCCAAATGAAAAGTCTAATGCTGACTTTTATTAGGGACATTATCGTGACTTTTGGTTAATCCTTTTTTCCATTTTGCCCTAATACGATTCTCGCTCAAATCAGTTGAGGTATTTTGGAGTTTCACTTCCATCCCCGAAGAAATTCATTGTGGAGTCTGCAAAGACATTAACAAGATCAAGAAGGAAGGCAACCGTTATGCGTAAGGAATGGACGAACTAGACAAAGCTATTCTGAGAGTGGACGAAGATCTTCCCGAATATAGTTAGTATGTTATCCTTGGATTTCAAAGTTGAAAATGATCTTGAAATGACAAAATTTGCACAGTCGTTGTTTATACACGTAATGTGGTAGCCATTGTGGTCATTTTCATATGAAATTGTGGCACTGTTGTGTGTGGTCTCACTGTTTGCACAGTCATTGTTCATATCGACCATTTTACCCAATAATGTTTAAGGTCTCAATACAGTGGTCTCATAGTTTGAATCGTTCCCACACCCCACCTACCTTATTTAATTATCTCTTTTTGTCTTTATTTGTTATTGTTCAAATCTAGATGGAGACCTTTTAGTATAAGTCAGCCATAGATGGTGTAAGGACTTGAAAATTTTGAGTTTTTAACAATATATTATCTGAAACTTTTATTTACAGGAGAACCATTTGATTTATTATTATATATTTTGAATGTTAGTTGCAAGACCTGAACCCGGAGACTTTTGTTTTATTTTGTGTGCGTCACAATACGTGGTGTTTTATGTGGGAGCCCTTGGGGCCTTAAAAATCAGATTTTTTTTTTGAGGGGGGAGGGGGAGGGGGGTAGCTCAAACCCATACTTTCATATCTCTCATCTCGTTCTCTCTCTATAAAAACTCCATTTTTTCTTTACCACCACCACCAATCCATTCCACCATTTTTAAATTCCTTTGAGATATGAAAATTTTGGAACGTGCTTGACATGGAATCGAAGACGGATAGTGATTTGGTGCTCGGAAAGCTCGAATTCAATGATAGAAGGTTCACCGAAGCTTGGGCTTTCATCTCTTCATCAAATTCATCTTTTTAAGGCTTCAGTTAGGGATTTTTGCCTTGCATTATATGTATATGAAATATTTTGTTCATATTTCGTGTATATATTGAGGTTTTGGTGTGATTTGGAGAGTTGGAGAAACATATGATCACGTAGATTTTTTTGCAGATCGGGCAGTGGCGTCCGGACGAGAGGGTTGGGTGTCTGGACGGCTAGCCTAGAAATTTTGGTAGAGAGGTAACAATTTAGGAGTCTGGATGGGACTGCTTGGCATCCGGACGGTACTGCCTGACGTCTGGACGGGACCGGACATGACCAGACAGAAATGTGAAACTTCTTTTGACAATTTGGTTGTCTTATATTTTTCCTTGGGTCTTCACTTATTTAGTCAATTATCATCATTGTAGATTATTCGTTCGTTCGCTCGCTTTGAGTTAAATTGGATGGAAATTAGTTGGCATAATGTGAGTGTAATATTGATATGCATAACATAGGCATCCGTTAATAATTGATCGATGCAAATATAATGCTAGCCTCCATCGAGAGTGGTGCTAGGGGACTATGGGTCTAGCTTCTTTTGGAAAATGTGCTAGGGATTGCCATAAATTGGCTTGGCTAGTCTCCGTTAGGAGAAGTGATAGGATGTGACATCATTTGATTGTATTTGATTGGCTTTTTCTTTGGGCGATGAGTTAGTAATAAGACATGATGGTTGTAGCATTTGTATTAGTACATTTCGAATTTTTTGTGGTGAGTTCATCACATGTGCTTCATTGTTCATATTATGGTGCTTGACACACCCATATCTTGTATCGTCATACAATATTCATAATGCATACCATTTCATCTCATATGCACATGGCCTTGGCATAGATTTTTCTACTGGAGTTGTAACTCAATCCTTCCATCTTTCAGTTACCGTACCGGACACATAGCATGGAGTGTTTGATATGCATGGTCTACCATCTTTTGAAAAGCTAACAAATGAGTTATCTAACATCTTTAAGAACTTATTTTTTGAAAAATGTACTATAACTTCTACATTTAATGTTGGGTGATGATAATAGATCATCTCCACTCATTTGAAATTGTGGTTAATGTATTTTGGACCGGTAGTGCCACTTTCTTTTGAAAACTATTGGATACTTACTATTTTGGGCATCATATCTATAGAATATTTTAGGTTATTTAATGGTATTTTGTGAGGATTGTGGGAGATATAATGTTATTTATTATATTGAGAAATCAGGGCGTGACAGATGGGAAGAATGGATGGATGAAGTTCTGATTTTATCAACTCCTTATTTTGAAATGTTACATGAATGACCTAATTATGTACTTTTGGAATGGTGTTATTTAAGTTAGTTTGTCGTGGAACAATGTACTTTTAGAATGATGTTGTTATCAAAATGATTTGCCTTAGTTTGCAACTTGTGGAATGGTTTATTGTTATCTAATTCATGATGCTAATGGTTTGCATTTTTGTCATATTGTGTAATGGTTTACAGTTTTGCCATATTGTGTAATGGTTTGCAGTTTTCTCATATTGTTATCTAATGTCATGTTGGATATTCTGTTGCTAAGGTTCTCTACCTTTCACAATATACCATTTTAAGAAAGCAATTACAGTACCATTTTGTTTCACAATCAAAATGTAGTTCATACAATTAAAGCTAATAATTACAGCATTACATTATAAAGTCACTTGCCATTACTGATACTATCCTAAACATAACCCCAAGAGTCCTAAAATCTACTCATTTTACAAGTCAATGTTCAAAACCCATTATTTTCATTTAATTGAATAAGGAATGTCCGCTAGGCAAATGCCAATCAAGACAGAGTCAATACCGTTACCAACTTCTTCATCCTTCGATTCTGACTCAATAGTTCATCTTCTAACATTGCATTGGTACGAATGAGCTCTGGAATGACATATGGAGGATTAAGCCACACAAAAAACTTACATGCATTTGATCCACCGTATTTGGAGCAACCTAGGTACCTCCTCTCAGGGTTGGTTTTACTATTCGCGGTTTTGACCGATGCATGAACCCACAATGGCAGCTCAATGGTTCATGGCTTTGCTCTACTCCTTCCTCCCCAGATCTGCTCTCCTCATTCGTTAACGTCTCACAATGGGGACAATACAGTATGTAGGGGGAAAATGGGTAACCAGAAGTTACGATAATGCCCTTAATGTTACGCCCTCAATTTTCAACATATTATTATAACAATTTACCAGAAATAAAATCTCATAACGCTCAATAACGAACCAAATATTCTAAATCATTACATTATACACAATACCACCAAAAGTCACGTTTAAGTATGTTGTATCAAAGTAAGCAAATTCTCAGCTTGTTATATATATCAAAATAGATTATCAAAATTAACATTTATATTTCCTTTCAAACGCAAGGAATAGCTTGAAAATAAGTTATGTTACATCCTTCAAAATTAGTTCAAAGATGACAAGTATCTCCTATCAAAATCTTTGAAATATACATCATGTAATGCATCTCGCACGCTTCATGCTAATTGTTTAGAACAATACTTGTAAAATAATAGGGTGAGTTACACAGCCTAGTATGAATGTCTACACCAAAATTATGGAATGTCTACACCTGTAAAGATATGACATGTGACGTAAATAATTCACAACGGCATACATAAATTTCGATACTAAGCCAATGTAATAAGGTATGTCAATGTTCACAAGTTCATCTCATCCATTTTTCATTTTCAACTCGTTATCCATTAACCTTTCCACAATATAGATTCATCATCCATTAACTTTTCCACAACACCGGTTCATCATTTATTAATTGTTACTTTTTACCAATTCACTTTTCATTCCGTAACTCATACTTTCTCATCACTGTATCACTAACCTACTGTCAAGTCAAAACCTTTATCCTTGCGTTCCCTCACTGGGTCGTCTCTCACATCCCATGTCTCACAAGTATGGTCAACATGCTTCATTTCGTATTAAATTGTGATATCTTGACGTGACAAGATTCACCTAGACAAACTTAGAATTCATACTAACAATTTCATGACAATGACTTATTATCTCACGAAGCATTCAATAAAATACCATTCACATGTGTCATAAAGTTCTCCTTATCGTGGTTTGCTTGTCATCCTTAGCACAACACCCTACGGTGGCTAGCCAAAATATTTTATTGTTTCTAGCACTCATATGAGAAAAACGATATAAGTTTATAGTATAATACACTCCCGATGGAGGTTAGGTAAGTTCTTTTATTTCATCAATTCATAAGCGTATATCCGCATCTCACATTTTGAATACCAATTGCTTGTTGTCAATCGGTGTCAATAAAATATGTATCCCAAGTGTAGGATCAATTGATCGGGTGTAGCATAATAATTCTAGAATTCCGGAGTCAAATCCACAGGGAACGAGTAATTTGAAAATTTATCAGAAGAGAGAAACAAAGGTTTGGAATATATGTGAAAAAAAATATTGTAGTGAGATTTAGAATGATTTAAAATAAAAAGAAACAAGATCTAATTCTCGAGATCCATATTTATCACGACTCGTAATAATACAATTCTCGAATAAATATAACTCAACTCCAGTTCTATAACATCGAACCTTCGTCGGATGATGAAAAAATTAGAGTTTATAAAAAATCAAGAAAAATTGATCATTGTTTTATAATCAAGATAAGAAAATTAAGTTTTCAAATCAAAATCTTATATATTTAAGAATTGTGTGTGCCAATGAAAATTGTCTGCACACAAGCAAAAATTTTACAAAAGTCCTTGATTGATTTCAAAATAGTTCTTTATTTAATAAAACGATATCATAAATTAAAGAATTTGTGCGAGGATTAAATTACCTTGAGTTGCGATTCAATATTTCACCGTTGAATCGAATTCTTAAAAGATTAGTTCCTCATAGATTTAATGGAATCCATAAGAAATCAAGAACAAAAAATGAAGAAAAAGAGTTAATGATTGATGAACTTGAAAAGAAAAATAAAAACTTTATTCGAAATAATCCTCCAACAAAAAAAAACTGATTACCTTCATCCTAATCGGGTTCTTAATAAATAGATATAAAACAAACATTCCTAATTACATTAGGAAACTAACAGAGAAAGATAAACATAAAGAAAATAAAAATCCAAAAATAAAAGAAAATTCTCGAATTTGTACTACTATCGGTACTACTACTGGTAGTACATGTCAAGTTGCGATAATAGCTCTTATTCTCAATTTGGGCAGTGTGTTTTACTACCAGTAGTGTTAGATCTTACTACCGGTAGTAGCTCTTATTTTGGTTTTGGACAGTTCTCTCTATTACCAATGGTACTGAATCCTATTACCGGTAATTGTTACTTCTGACTTCATTCTTAACTTTTTGACTTGATTTCCGTTAATGTCCCAAAACTTTTAAAATCTTGCAAATACCTCGAAAACATACTAGCACACAAAATACACGTTAAATGATAAAATCACATAAAACTCGACCAATAAACAATAAATGCATGCAAATCAAGAAAAATCTATATAAAATATATGCACTTTTGAGTCCGAATCACCAATACGTTGCCCACATATGATTATAAGAGGAAAGTAAAGATAAACTAAGGATAACATTAAATAGTTTCACCAAGATTATTTCTCAATTCATTTAATGCATACCATGGCTCATATGCATCATCAACATATATTCATTAAGTGTCAAGTTGTCATTTTTGTTTTTCTCCCGAATGAGACCAATCTATGTCACCCTAACATTTTCATGAAGGGATCTAGTTCAATATTCATTTTTGTCACCTATCTCATAACAATCATCTCATATCACATTGGTGTTCACATTTGTTACGTGTCACATAACTATTACCTAGTTCTATTTACACAATATAGACCATATATTCCATAACTCCTCTTATGCGTAATCTATCATTTTCATTTACCCATGTATCAAGATGACAATCTATGTTCCATCACGCCGCACCATACAACCTTCATTCACAGTATGTCATAGAGTTCTACGCGATCCCAACAGTCAATGAAAAGTTAACAATTTACTCACAAGAGCGACAAAATACTTTAGTATGTACAGAAAACAAACAATAGAGGTGGGTGAATAATCCTCCATCAACATGTCATTTACCAATCACTACACGTCATCTCAATGCCAAAGCATCCCAATGTATTTTGCGACAATTACCGTTCATCTTAGTGCTATATCTAACTTGTATTAATCTTAATCATAGTGTGAAAACATTACTTCATAATGCAACAGTTCTCATGATCAGTTCTTGGTTCATGTCACGTCTCATGTCTGTCTTCACTTCTAATCCCCACTCAATAGTGGCTAGACGAGTCATATCACTTACTAGCACGATTCTCCAAGAGAACTAGAAAAGGATTGTCATATGTTCCATTCGATTTCAATAATCTACACCAGCACCACACCCGAACCACACCCGAAAGTGGTCAAATAAGATATGTTATTTTACTAGCACGATTTTTTCAGGAAGTTAGCCAACTTTTATTAACCATTTCATTGTTTCGTATGTCTTATTCAAACTCATTTATCAACGACGACACCTTATCCGAAGGTGGCCAAACAATATATGTCATCTTATTAGCACGTTTCCCTCGAAAGCCTAGAAAGTTTCATAACTAGCACTACTCCTAAAGGAGACTAATATAATTTATTTTCGTTCATCACTAGCACATCTCCTTGCGGAAGTTAGGCCACAATTTATCAATCACTAGCACATCTCCTCACGAAAATTAGACCAAAATGCATTGTATTGAATGCATGAGAGATTACAAGTTCATAACCCCCCCCCCCCCGACACACACACACACACACACACACACACACCCAGCATTTTTGAACTAATTTTGAAGAATGTAATATAACTTATTTTCGAGCTATTCCTTGCGTTTGAAAGGAAATGTAAATATTAATTTTGATAATCTATTTTGATATATAACGGGCCGAAAATTTGCCCACTTTGATGTAACATACTTAAACGTGACTTTTGGTGGTATCGTGTATAATGTAACGATTTGGGATATTGAGTTGATTATTGAGCGTTGTGAAATTTTATTTATAGTAAACTGTTACAATAATATGTTGAAAATCGAGTGTGCGACAACTAATGAAAGTCAGCATTTGACTTTTCATATGGGAAAACAAATGTCTATTAATGATTGGACCTAATTAGAGCAAAAAATAAAAATTGAAGATCAAAATGGAACTATTTTAAATGATATATATCAAACTTGAGGAACCACAAGAGTAATTTACCTAATTATTTGATCTTATTATTTTATTTGTCTTATTATATTTTAAATATAAATCTGGTTCCGGTTACCTACTTAAAATAAGTAAAAGCTAAATTTTACTTACCTGAGAAAGATTTCTAACAATAAATGCAGAGATATTCCTTTAATTTTTTACAAATATAATGTTCTTCATTGCTTTTAAAATTATCCTCCAAGTAACCCCTCTGTTGGAAAAAAAAAAAAAATCATAAAATACTTCTGTTCATGTAGTACCTAACTAGATAATAATTAAGCTAAGTAATTCTATGAGGTCCGTTGGAAGGGGTCTTACCGGTTCAACTAGAATCCTAGTTCCGAAATTTCTATGCCAATTAAATTAAAATTGAGAAAAGAAAGTTTTTCAATTATTGACTCAAATTCATTGTTGAATCCTACTCTCATCCTATATCTCTCTCATGTAACTTCTTTTTAATCTAACACAACATCTAAAATGTGATTCTTTTATTTTGATTAAGGTGATCAAATAACAAAAATTTATAGAGGCGAAGCTTAAGTCGATCCTTACGGGGTTGATCTTATATTGCAGAAATGCTAATGCCAACGAAATTGGAAGAGTGCGTAAATAAATGTTCAATGTAGTTGGGTAAATCATGTATATGTGATACAAATTTAATTCTTAATCGAGTGAAGATGATGTGGTGAGAGAGGTGGCTGTGGATATCAGTGGATCGAAAGAGTTAAGCGATGGACAGTGAATTACTGCTGTGAAGAGCAACAAAAGAGAAAAAGACGTAGATTATTATTAGGTTGTATAGTGTAATATTCTCATTAGCTATGTCTTTAAGATAAGGATATTCTAGCCATTTACTAGGTGAAGCTAACGCCATCCAAGATAAGATAATGGTAGGGGGGAATTTAGAGAATAATTTTTAATAAATAGGAGGAAAGTACATTTATCAGAATTTCAGGAAAACTATAAGTGAAATTTACCCAACGAACAAATAATTACTGCAGAATCTCTGACTGCCTGATCACCATGATTCATAACTATCTAGCTGTTATAGACTTCGTCAACTGCACCCTTCGTGCAAGTGAAGAGACTACGTTCTTTCACATATTAATGTCCGATCGACCCCTTTCCCCCATCAAATCCACCCAACTTCGCGCCTTTATCTACAAATTTCTTTTCTATTAAGAAACTCACGTTTCTAGCGTAAATCATCCGATTTGCGGGAAATTTCTCAATGGCGAAAACTGGGTTGTTTGATCTTGAGCGGCATTTTGCCTTCTACGGCGCTTACCACAGCAACCCAATCAACATAGTCATACACATGGCCTTCGTTTGGCGGATCTTCTTCACAGCTCTTGTTATTCTGTACTTCACACCATCTCCATTTAACCTCCCTCCACTTGACTTTTCCTTGTTCGGGGAAAACGTTGTTCTGATTTTGAATTTTGGGTTCTTGGTGACCCTGATCTATGCCTCGTTTTACGTCTGTTTGGATGTGAAAGCCGGTTCTTTGGCTGCTTTCCTCTGTTTCGTTTGCTGGGTCGGTAGTAGTTATCTTGCTAGCCTAATGGGATTCTCACTATCTTGGAAGGTGAGATTTTTTTATGATGTTTTGACTTATACTATTGTATTTGATTTGGAATTTAAATTTGATGATTTTGCTATAACTGACTTATGAATTGGTTGTGTTCGGTGAAATGCGTGAAGCATTTGAGCAGTAGCTGGCAAACTTTTACTCTTGAGATTTAGATTGAATTTAGGCGATTCATATGTTATTTTTGTGTTATTAAGTACGAGAGATGCAATTTATTCTGCGGACTCCTCCAATTAATTGGATTTTATACCAGTTCATGGTATTTGTTTCCTAATACCTTTCCGAGACCTGCTGTAAGCAGCCTTGTGCAATGGGGGTTATTATACCTGTTTTTGTGGAACTTTTGGGAGTTTTATATGCAGAAGACTGGTCTGCCCTGCACAGCACGCGCTAGGGACCAGTGATGTAATCGCAAATGTTCTTTTTCTTAGGCTGGTCGAGTAGGTGACCATGCAAAATTCTGTTTGATTGGATATCTGTAACCATGCGATCAAATGATTTTGTCTTGAAAAAAATCTACAGGTATAAAATTTGAAAGAATCTTATATTTCTTAGACTATACCAATGGGACGATTTTCAAGTAAGGTAAATACTGTACAATCATATGGCTATCAATGTTCGATTACTCTTAATTTTAACCTACTTGAGGAGCCTAAGAAAATAAATGTAAACAATTGGTCGTGGAATTGTCAAACCACACATGTAATTGCACGAGGGATACATTAAGCAAAAAACGCAGAGAGACAGCACAGTACAAATTTTTTTTATGTGGTACTCCAAATGTGTGAGTTGGTACATCCATGGCTCACGCCTGTGCCTGTATCGAACAAAGAAGAAGAGTACAAGAGATATGTGAGCTGGTGTATGGCCACATATTTATATCTTAGGATTATCCCATCAATCAGCGAAGTGGTCAACCAAAGCTGAATGAAGCTTTCACAAACGCAGTAGTTTGGACCCAAACCATCACAACATGCACGCCGGGCACAGCACACTTTAGAAAGGAAAGAATTCTTTTGATCAATCTTCTGTAGTAATTAGTCAAAACTTGGTCTTGAGTTTGTTCTGTTACTTCCCTTTTTTTCCCAACTCATAAATTTAGTTATTGTATGATTTTTGCCTCATGACTACTAGTTTCATGTACTAGTGTTTTTTCTAAAATGATTGTTTTATTTTCTTTGGAAGCAGAAATATCAACTTCAGACTCGATATCAGCGGCCACTTTTAGCTGAATCTTCTTCTTTTTCTGGTTTTAGCCCTTTATTTCTTGGTTGCTTTGACCTTGTTTTTTCCACTCTAGTAGTTTCCCTATTCCTCGCCTCAAATGGGGAACATCTTATGCAGCGAATTCTCTAATTAACATTTCCCATCTACTGTACACTTTTACCAACAAAAACTTCTTCTACCTTTTTATTGTTTTTCCTCCTTGATTAATCGAGATAGGGTACCTAAAGCTTCATCTTGCATGTTTCAGGTTGTTCTGGTGGCTCAGCTCGTATGTTGGACAGGACAATTCATTGGCCATGGGGTATTTGAGGTAACAAGTTCTTCCACTCGAAACTAGATAATCACTTTCAGTTGTACTCATATGCCCCTAATAATAACTTATCATGCAGAAACGCGCACCAGCTCTTTTGGACAATCTCTCTCAAGCCTTTCTGATGGCTCCTTTCTTTGTTCTGTTGGAGGTCACTACTGCACAACTTTTGTGATTCTTTATGTTTTTTTTTTTTGGGGATAACTACAGCTGAGTACTCTGGAACTACTGGTTGGTGCAGGTACTACAAAACTTTTTTGGTTATGAGCCATACCTGGGGTTCCGTGATGCAGTTCAAGCAAAGGTAGAAGCTGAAGTTACTGAGTGGAAAGAAAAGAAGCAGAAACTAATTTCCTAAGTTTGTGCTGGTGTATGTTTCCCATGCTATATAAACATGGACAAGCATGTATTACACGTCTTCTGTTATATAGAAGCTTAAAGTTCAATGAAATATATAGTTTCTCAAATAAGCCATGTCATGCAGACTTGCCAATAACAAAAGTAGCTCGTGTTTTACACAAGGTGACTTGTCTATTCATTATTAATAAGAGTTGTAAAGGTCATCCATTCCTTAATTAACTTCATAGTATGTTATTGCCATCGCCGGTAAGTTTCCAGAAGGTGTTCAGCAGAAAGAGCAAAGGTGTGTTTTCTAATTCCCACTCTGCTTCATACCTGATTATTTGAGGTAAATTATAAGTTTCATATATTTGAGCTACTTATTATGTGTTCACACATTTAGTGGTTTTTTCCCCTGTATGAAGTTGTCCTTTAAGAGGCCTCCGTCTCATTCTCTCTTTTTTCTTTTTCTTAGTAGTCAGTGTATGGTTGGTGTAACCCCTCAGTGATTGCTTAGACATGAGTTGGGAGGGATTTGATGTGAAAGCTGCATTATAAAAGTTGTAATAACACTGTGTTACAGGAGCTGACGATCATCATTCATCAGTAGGAGTCCACAGTAATATTTCAATTGACATAGGCAGTAGAGTTGGGATTTCATTGTAAGGTCATAGTTTGTGATCACACAACTTATCAAATCAGACAACGATCTCTGAATATTTGTACCATACAGAAACATTAATCCTTACCACAAAAAATGTAAAACTATGGCATGGCTTCTTGAGAGGTCCTAGAAACGCCTGTCGACATTAACCTTCAACCCATGTGCCATCGATAGAATTGTCATCATCCTGTACTTAACTGGATGCCCTGGCACTAAGCTGAATTTGAAAAACCTACACAAAATAGCCAGAGCCATCTTCATTTGGAGATAGGCTGAGTCTTTCCCCAGGCATATCCTTGGCCCTGCCTGCATATTGCAAGACAACAAGAAATTTAACAAAGTTGGCTTTGAATTTGCTTCCAAAAAAAAAAAAAAATTCCGCTTTTTATTGCATAGTTTGCTGTGCAAGCTTGGAATTGAGACATAATTTAGAGTGACTGTGTTACCCGAGATGAATGGGATAAAATTAGCGAGCTTTGATCATTGAACGATACCTGGAATGCAGTGAATTTGAATGGAGATGCATTCTGGAAGTATCCATCTTTGAGCCATCTCTCAGGCTTAAATGAAGCCGCATCAGGACCCCAGTTGTACTCCATTCTTCCCATCGAGTAGGGAACATAAGTCACCATCCCACCTGCTTTTACTTTGGTTCCATCAGGTAAAACGTCATCCTCCAAAATGCCCTTCGGGTCCTACAATCACGTGAATTTTTCTCACACAGACACAAATGCATGAACATCAATGCTATACTTGTATCCTGTGAAATGAAGGTGGCACCTGCCTTCAATCCCTTGATACCCTTGGTGGAAGTCAAAATCAACTCTCTGTTTTCTGTTTTACGCGTATCTTGTTTGTCAAACAGTTTTCAGAAACACTTCCGAAAATAAGCTACTTAGCAGAGAAAAACTAAAGTGATGTTTTCAAGTATCCCAAAAAGTTTTCACACAAAACTGGAAGTGCTATGAAAAATGATTGTTTTCGAACTTTTCATGTTTCTGTTCCTCAAAACACGAAAAACAGAAAACAATACCAAAATGATCCGCTTTCCTCTCCCGGTGGAATCCTTGATTTTTCTGCCCCTTGATTTTGCGTACTGTCTGGTGGAATTGAGATGTCACTTACCTGTGGGACAGCAGGGTACAATCTGAGTGTCTCTGTGATCACCGCATGCAAATAAGACAGTCTTCCCAAGGACTCATATGTCAATAGTCCAGCAAATTGAGATACTCTCTGATTGAATGTTTCAGAATCCTCTACGTCATACTGAATCAACGAGACCTTCTCCTCTTTCGCCTGTTCTTCTTCTAGTGTCTTGAGCTCCGAGTATAACTTTTCAGCTACATTCCCGTGGCTCAGTATCATGTGTATGGCCCAAGAGAGAGTTGTGGCTGTCGTGTCGCGGCCAGCAATTACAAAGTTCAGAACAATATCTCTCAGGCTTTTATCAGTTATGTTGTTTTCTGGGTCTTTCCCTAGCTCAATAAATCTTGATAAAATGTCGTGCTTCACCTGATCATTTCGACTAGATATGTCATTTCGAATAGTAGAGGTTGTAATATTTTTCAGTTTATGACAGGGAAAAAAAGATTTCAGGAACTGAGTTACCTTCTCATTTGTCTCTCCAGTTGCTTCTATGTCTGCCTTTCTTTTCCGAATGACCGAGTAAGTGAAATCATCGATGATCTTGATGCTCTGGTCAAGTACTGCTTCCGAACCCACATTAAGAAATTTCTTTATTTTCCATAACGGGTCAATAAACCGAAGAGTTACAATTATATTTGCAGTGTCGAATGCACGAGCAAAGGAGTTCTCGGGTAGATGTGGGGCCAATGTGCCTATTTCTACTCCAAATCCCACCTTACATATGGAGTCCAAAGTCATCCTCATAAACAATTCCTAGAAGACAAAAACCAGTTGAAATCGAAATCTGTTTCCAAATAGTGGTACTGAAACAAACTAGGATGGCTTCACTTCTTCTGTGTTACCTGAATGTCTACTTGTTGGTTATGGAGAGATGCTTTGTTTAGAATAGAAGAGAGCTTAAGGCTATAATCTCTGAAGACTACTGTGCTGAAATCCCTCAAGTTTTTGGATGCAAACTCAAAGCTTGCAGTTTTCCTTTGTTTCCTCCATAGCTCACCATCTACATTGAAAATACCATTTCCAAGCAGCACCTCCATGTAGGAATGATATACTTCACCCTTGAAGCAGAATTAGGAAACAAAAGAAGCGAAACGATTTATGTTGGAAGTAAATTATGTGCAGTTGAAGTACAGACTAACTGACTAAGAGAACTTGGACAAACCACTGCAGAAATTGTTTGGTGAATCTGAAAGTATATAGATACTACTAATGAAGAGGAGCAGGTTTGGGCAAGTGGTGTCTCACAACAAATATTTTCTCCAGCTTCTTGTGTTTGGTACAATGTATTTGATTATATAGTCAGGGAAAAATGGTTTTCGTGGTCAGCAGAATAATCAATTGATCTGGGCAGAAAATGTTTTCTATTTTCGAAAGGTGGAAAAGGTAATGGAATTAGGATGTAGGGCTACCACCGCCAACCCACCCTTACACCACGGTCGATGCCATCGCCATATCCACCACTAGAAATTATACGTTTAGAAAACCATAGAGTTAAGTTCATCTTATAGTTTGTCTTTCCCATTGTGAATGCAAGTTTTTGTTTGTATAATTAGTTCGAAACATGGAAAATGATTTTCCGCACTGAATCAAACTTTGGAAAATAGTTTCCTGCTCAATTTTACAATTTCCATCTAAACACAGGAATTTCACACAACTTATGAGCACAAGACTCCCAGCCTGTAACTTGCTTAAAAGGGGTACTTCTAACTTCTGAGGCCATTATTGAGAAACTTTTACCTTTGGGTAATTAGCAAAGTTGGTTTTGAGGACATGTTCCACATTAGCAGGATCAGCAATGTAAGTATACGCCGTGAATGGCATTGGCACCACTACTGTTTTTGACTCAGATAGGTACTTTACAATCCAGTCATGCATCCTGTCATAGTTCACGAATTGTTCGATAGCTGCCCCTACGAGCGGCCAGGTTTTCGGACCTCTTGTGTTTCTCTGATTCCATCTGTGGATTAATACCCATGATATTAACATGCAGACTAGAATTGAGATTCCCATGTTGTATCCATCTGTTGATGAAGGAATAGGAATAATCTTACTTTGTTGTTCCATTTGAGGGGCGAAGGGAAGAAGAGGAAAGAAGTTGAAAGGAGGAGCAGCAGTAGCAGTAATACAAAAGGGGTTCAGAAGACATTGTTTCTTATAAAGCATCGTTGTAAAGAAGTCGGTGAGATGTAAGTGGCTAGATAATCTGTCAGCATTCTTTGTGTGACATTGTTTCTCATAAAGCATTGTGGTAAAGAAGTGGGTGAGATGTAAGTGGCTAGATAATCTGTCAGCATTCTTTGTGTGCATAGGATTAAAAATGGTCATTCCTTCTGCATCTCTAAACTAATTTGAACGTTTTCAACTACGTGGTCCACATTTCCAGCAATTGTGTTATTATTTGAAAGAAAAAAACCACAACTTACAGAATTTAGGTTTTCATAGAAGGCAATTGTCTGCATGCAAGAAAACGAATTGATCTCTTCCACCAGACACAGGAGTGGGTTTTTTTTCTCTTTTTCTGTCCAATGAATGTCTCTTGGGTCACGTCACTGTATATGAAGTTTGTCCTATATTCAACGTAAGTGGTGCAATTAGGTAAGAAAGAGGAAGAAGCCCAATGTGCAACGGCGGCTCAAGCTTATCCAGAAGAAGTATGTAGGTAGTGCTAACGATGGCGATTGGTTAGCTAATTAATTCATTACTACGGTGTTTTAGTCAATGCATGCACCAACTGCATCATTTCTGTTTCAAACTCCGAATATTCCGGAAACTCTCTTCAGCGTTCTCATTTATACTCTGACGGACACAATATTCCAAGGTTATGTGGTTTAGCAAAAGTATCATCATTGATTCTATAGAAATCTTAATATCTGGATAGAGCGATCGCTCAACACTCATTTATTCGTCGGTATATTTTATAAACAATGATTAACTTTTACTTGTTAGCTTAAAGTCATCTGATGTAAGAAAAGTCTGCTGAAAAATCCTCCTAAAATTGCATCATCTCGCTGCCCAAAATTGATGAAGTTAAGCCACCAACCGGTGGAAAGAAAGGGGTGCGGGCGGGGATGGAAAAACCCCAAAAGTATTATATTCCGCCATATACCTAAAGAGTATTACATATTCTCGATGTATATTTTGTTTAAAGAAGTAAACTTTGTTTTTTTTTTTTTTTACAAACTAATAAAGCTAAAAGGACAAAGTCCAATGACATATAACTTTGTGCTTCATCTTTCTTTTAATATTTTTATGCACAACATGTAATAACACATGAGAAGTCTTATTGATGAAAGTTGCAGCCTTCAAATTTAAATTCCTAACGCATTGTCAGGTAGAGCCGAATCAATATTGTAGGCTTTTAGCCTAATTCACATATTCAAAATAACATGGAGAACATTGCACCAATTATGCAACAATGTTTATAACAAGCTTAACTTCATTAAACTGCTGTTATAAATTGTTTATTTCCACTTCAACAGACATGCAAAATACTTCTACTTGCTTTCATCAAATTCAGTGTTTTTTTTTTTTTTTTTTTTTACATTTTTTACATAATTGGAGTAAAATCAAGCCTAACAAACCCAATCTAACACTTTACCAATGCCAAAAATATGAAATTAAAATTGCGGAAATTGGAACACTGGATCCACATATATTGGCTGGTTGTAGTTAGCTTCCAACTTCACTGAATCCATGTATGGAAATTGAACTTCACCAAGCTGAAATTTCTGTATGCCTTCAGGGCCATTTTTGGAAATGCTCATAGTGTTTTGCTTATTATCCAAGAATGAGTTGTCGCTTAATAGTTGTGGAAGTGAGCCCAAGCAATCCAATTCCCATAGGTGAGAAAGTGAGCAAGTCCTTGGAAATTTTGGGATTTGTGAGTCACTTGGAGAATCATTTGCAGGCTCTGTTTGGGCACTTGAATCTTCATATTTTTGATCCTCTACTCTTCCCATGTTTTTCTTTTTGTAGATCCTACATAGGACCCAATCATCCAACTGAAATGCACAAACAAAAAGATTGGTCAAATCAACCCAAAAAAATTCATTCTATCACAAATATTGAGATACAGATGTATCGAAATATATGTAGAATTTACATATGCCAAAAAGCTACTAACATAGAAAAAAATGATTTTGTAGGAGTTTTTTTGTAATTAATAGCACTGAAGTAGGTTATTTAAAAAAAATAATAATAATAGTGTGCTACTATCAGAAATGATTTGCGAACAAATGTTTTGGGTAGTGGTTTTTATATTTTTTTCCATCGGTAGCTGCACTTCATTTTCAATTTTTATAAATGTGAAATTACAACATTTCCCATTGACATGTGAAAAATATTTCAAAGATAAAATGATATTTTTGTAAATGCACACGAATAAAAGCTAAAATGAAATAATAAAGACAAAAACAGGCTTACCCTCATAGACCCATTTTGTTTGGTAATTTGCCTTGCTGAATCACTCATTAATCGATATTCATGCATAATCCAATCTGTCTTAATTCCCTTTGGTGGCTTCCCCTTGTAAAACACTAGAGCTTTCTTCACACCCACATATTTGGATCCACTGTGAATTGACTTGTCTGTCCCTGTGGCTTTCCAATAACCCGACACCGCTGCTCTGTTTGGTCGGGCCCCGTTCGGGTATTTCCGGTCTCGTGGGCTAAAAAAATACCATTCGGTTTCCCCAATTTCAGCTTTCTCTGCACTCCATAAGGCACAATAATCAAATTTATTTAATGTAAAAATAAGTTTTGATTAGTTTGCAAGGCTAACGTTTATTCTATTAATGCCATAGTGATTATATTTGGAATCCGTATGATATAACACGGTTAACGAGGGACTCACTCATCAGGTGATATTTAAATATATTTTCCACGTTATTTATAAATAAAAATTGATAATAGTTCTATAAAAATTCAAGTCATATGGTCATACATAATCACACCATTTTGTATGTTAAAAAAATCAGAAAATTTATACCAAAAAACAGTAACGATGTGTGGAGTGGTTTTATAAATTATCACCATATTGAGCGGTTTTTATCGCACATAGAGCTATAATATTGTTTTTGTAAAATCAAAATAACTCTGCATGAAATTTCTGATTATGTTAAAAAACACACTTGTGGGGGGTATAGAACAAACCTGGCAAATCCCAGGGGTCGAATTTATAGATATCAATTTCTGGAATGATTGATACAGGACATGGCCTAGAAGTGGTCTGGTTTCTGAGATAATACATGATTAGTTCCTCATCAGTTGGGTGGAACCTAAAACCAGGTGGCAGGTCTGAGCTGTTTTTTCCTACCATTTTTTAGATATGATCTTTGCTGTGGCTAATGTGAGAGAGAGAGAGAGAGAGAGAGAGATTTGAAATGTTTGGAAGGAGAGGGCTACCCATTTTATTGGTGAACTTTTTGTCCTTTAGCGGGATTACATCATGTTAATTAGCTGCTTTTTTTATTTGCATAGGTATGGGTGTTCTTGTAATAAAAAATTTGGTAAGACGAAGACGTGTATAGTATTTCCATACCATACTTGCTGGAGTAGGTGATATGGTTTTCTTCCTTCCCAAAGACAAATATCCAGATGGGGATATACTTTTTTTTTTTTTACTTTTCACTCTCATCCTTTCTTTTTTTCCTTGAAATCTTTTTAAAAGCTTTCGCACTAAGCTTTGAAAAATGTCCATAGATTGGAATTATCAACACGTTAACTTGTGCAAATGTTTTTTTTTTTTTTTATATATAACTCAGAGTATTCAGACCAATTTATACACACTTCGACTAATTTCTAGAGGATTAGTTCCATCGTTCACTTGCGAGAATTCTAATTAAAACCAAAGCAAGATTTTGTATGAACTGACTCCAGAAAAATTAATAATACTTGCAAGATTTTAAGCTTGAAACTTTAAGAAAAAATAAACCTCTAAATCTCATACCTTTGTGACATGGGTTGATTGAAAAATTACGAAGATTAAGCAAGTAAGAGGTGAGGTAGCCACACTAATTAATGAATTACCTATACAATGACATCAAACTTTCTTTTTAGCTTCTAGCTTCGCCAAAAAGTAAATAAAAAAGGCAAAATATGACATTGACTAAATTGTTAAAGAAAAGTCCCAATTTGAAACTGCATAGCTTATTAGTCTCCTATTATTTAACAAGCACTTTTTTCATCATTCCATTTATTTTTTTATTGTATAAACACATAATTATTGGATTAAATCTCATATCTTTCTTCATCACGTAATAAAAATGTTGAACCTAATCAACGTGTATAATTATGGAAAACTAAAAGAACATCCAAAATAGAGAGAAAACTAAATATCTTTACAATGATTATCAGAAATAATCTCTTTCAATTTCAATCGATTGGCAAGCAATTTTTTTGAAGAACATGCAGATGAAAATATTTTAGCACACACTTTTATATAGTTGAGTGTATTAAAACATGTGATGAATATTACTTAATTTTATTAGTAAAATTTTTGGATATTGAAAAGCTAAAATTCTAGAATGTGGTGGTACCAATATTTGATGAGAAAAATGCAGTCAATAGCGTGAAGAGAGTAGGTTGCTTTGTCCTAGTCGAGGAAGTAGAGGACCACAAATCCTGAACCTCGGATTACGAAGTACTTTATTGTAAATTAACTCCACACGTGTTTTGTCGATAAAATGGGCCCTAGAAAAGGATAAGCACTGCCAAATAGAATAAATCTGTTTGCTTGTAATTCTTATCCTCCCGAACCCCACGTCAGTGACCTCATCTCATTTTTTGTCCGCTATTTATTGGTCCAAACAAACAACGTTTGGCTGATTTCTCCTTAGTATTAATCCTGCTACATACAAACAAAAACCGGTCGCACAATATTAAAATTACTTAATGATTTGATTAATAGTCCATTCTAACTACACAGATCATATCTCGATTGATTTCTACGCTGAAAATAGTTAACAGTAAAGAAGATATTGAATTTAGTTGGGAGAATGAGATAATTAATAGTGAAGTTAGATATATTTGGGTTGAGGTCTTGATTTTGTAAATTAATTATTGGATTATTAATATCGATCAGGCTTGAGCTTTGAGTCCCAAACTTTTTTTAAACCCCAAATTTTATGTACTGTTATTATATGGGTATATAAACTGAGAAAATTCATGCTACCTACGAGATTTAATCAAATTTAAACTCCATGATGACACAAGGGTAAATGAGTTTCTCAAACTTAAAATTAATCAAAATTTTATCTTTGCTACACCAAGTCATTAGAATAGTTGAATGGATTACATATAAAATTTATTGCGAACTAGATTATCGGGAGATTGATTATATTGGCGTAACTATTACTTTTGTTGTTCAAAATGAACGAAGAATGATGCTTGAGTCATATTTTCTTAGTTCTAGTAATAATTACTATTTGTGAAATACCCCAAGTTGACCGAATATCTCAGTTATAAATTTTTTTTTTATTATTTTTGGAGATTTTATTTACTGAAGTATATGTTATTTTAATTTATTAACAATTTTTTCACTCGTAAAGTGACGTAAAAAAGTTCAAACCTTAGAGTTTGCTTTGGGCCCGATCAAGCAAACATTGATTCAAAAATTTATGAACCTCAAGCAGAGAGATATGATGGTGACCTAGTATGCCACCAAGTTTGACGGGTTTTTTCATCATGCACCAGAATTCATCCCAATCGGCCCATAAAGAGGAAGGAAGTTTGAATGGGAATTGGACCCCAAATCAGAAGAAGTGTGATGTCACAACGGCGGGCCACCTACACCATAGTAGTAGATAGTGCTCTACTGATGGAGCGAGAGGCCGCCAACTCAAAGCAGAGTTGGGACCATAATAAGAGGGGACCAATCCGCAATAACAACCATGGATACAGTGCATCAAAACCCTTCCAGAACAATGATTTTATAACTCAACAACAGCAGCAGAGTAATCATTATGGAACCCAATTGCATAGTCAAGCACCAGGAATATGCTTCAATAACTGTCCTCTACTAACTAGAGGGTCATGACCCAACCATCAGAGACCGGTAAAGGCACCTACGAGAGGGCCTCAATAAGGAAATTGATAGCTAATGAACAACTAGAAACAACCAAGACTGAATGAGAACTAGAGAAAATCTTCGAGAGCCAATGTACCATCTGGGTTTAATCAGAATACTTGGGTAAAGATGTATGCACTCTAGGGAGGCGAAGAGGAAGAATATGATCCGGCAATCATATAAGGTACCCTTGCACATTTCATTCCTGGGTATGGGCCTTACCTCAACATGTCTCATACATTCACATTTATTGCTTGCACATCAACCTTTAGATTTTAAATTTGAAACCGCACACTTTAGAAAGGTTCACATTAGACCTATAACCGATATGACTGACTTCAACATTATAGAGATTGACCAATTTCTTGCTCGTCGAGCCATGATTGACTACTATTAAGGAGAAGGATGGCTTAATCCTTGAGGACGAGGTAGATATCTCATTTAGGGGGATAGACGATAGTCACCACTCGCTTTGCCTGATTCGTTTTCGCTTGGCCGGTTGGTAAACCCCATTTGTTTCACGTCTCATATTTCCTTGTTATCTTACACTTACCTCTTCATCTCCTTGGAGTCTTGAATTTACCAATCCACCTTGAACTTGATTTATTGAAAATCATTGTGCATTTAAATGCAAAATATTCATGATACTTCTCTGTACTTGAGAATGTACCTTTGAAATCATTTAAATTTCTCTCAAAACGATAAAATTCTTCACAACCCATCTTATTGTGACAAGATTCTACCTTTGTCAGCCATTTCTATACCATGATTGCCTACAACCTTTGACAGATAAGCGTACTTTGATGCTTGATTTGAAACGCTTTTAGCTAACGTACATCATTTTTCTATAATAGAAATTTAGCTCTAAATGCAACGCGTCTTGTCCTCGTCGTGGCGCCCCACCTAAACTCACAACTTTCTGAAACAGTGTCACGGATGAATTCATCTTTCCTATGAGAAAGTTTCCTTGAATATTCTTACAACTCCTTCTCTTATCAATCATTGAATCTCAAGTCATCACAATCGATGTGATGTCACTCCTTTGATCCTAGCTTGTATCCACTTAAATCCTTGTATCCCAAGACAAATTTGAAATATGAAAGAGAATCTTACCTTACATTCTTAAAAGAAAGATTTGTTCATCTTAAACTCAGACCTCATCATTCATTCGAGGACCCATGATAATTTTTTTCTCAATCATTGGAAACAAGTATCATTAGGACATAAGATTCTTTTGGATTATGTAACATTCTTTAGACAAAATTATAGAAATTACCTCAACTACAACCATAGATTTTACTATCAGAACATATCTAGAGCTACACCAACGCAAGAATAGAACATTCAAATTTCAATACCAGAAACCTCATTCTATTAGCTAGCCGACCATACAAAATCATCACAATGAGAAGAGACAACTATCATATACCAGTGGAGATTTTGGAAATGAATCAATAAAGCCACTAAAGGGACAACTATACTATTATCACTCACCAAAAGTCACACACAAGTATCTAACGTATGTGACCCAAGAGCACAATTCATGAGAGACGAGTCATTAGAGGCTGAGATAAAAAATGGAAAGTACTACAGAGGAGGAAGTCAACTTGTTAACATCTTGCAACATCCTCAAAATGCAAAAGAATCTGCATGAGAACAAAAAAATGCAATACGTGCGCATCACCGTGACCTTTCAGACGAGAATTTTGAGTACTTAAGTATTATATTCACATGAGAATCTATATTCCCTTAATGTCATTTTTTATTTTGGTTACCGTTCATATATTAAATTAAACAAATAACATTTTGTATGTTTTAATTCATGTTATATGTGTATTATATAAATTGTTATGCACAATACATACGTACTTGCTGCATACTTAATGTGCATACACACACACACACACACACACACACACACATATATACATACATACATATACACCACATGTGTGTGTGTGAGAGAGATCTTCCCAGCCTTTTCTTCTCTACCCGCCCCCCCCCCCCTCCCTTAAATGTTCACACCATTATTCACTTCATCATATGCTCCTATCATCATCTGCAACTATATCTCTTCCCTTTACCTTCCTCCAATCTGCAAATATTATCCATTCCTCTCCCCTACCATCAACCTGCTGCCATGGATGGTGTTCCCTCCCTGTGGCCTATCAAAGGAAACCTATCTCGACTAATGACACAATGACATCTCATGGTACCAGTCATAGTTCGACTCAAGTGATATCATGACTAATGACATCTTAAATACATGTCTCAATGGAGAAATGATAATCCACAATATTCAAGCCTCATCAATACTACATTCTCGTACGATCGTGTGTCAAGAATCCTATGTCCAAGTCAAACCACAGTCTACTAATCCCAAGTGTTTCATCATTACCAGGTTTATCAATCTTGAAATGATAAAGTAAAGTGCGAGTAAACACATAATCATGCATGCGTTGTGAACTGTTGCGTGGCATGACATAAGGGGTACAAGGTTGATAAACATGGTTTGGTGTCACATCTTAATAACGGAATACAGTACTACAAATGAAGAATTTCTAATCATCATAAATCCCATTATTCAAGCATGGTATATGGATTGCTACATCATAGATCTAAAGTTTAAACATTAGGCAAAAGTTCAAAGTAAAAGAGATTGTCTTTGAACTGGTTGGTAGTATAATTCTACCAGTTAAAGTATGAAATTTGGACAGTAACCTTTTCAACTGGTTGAGTCAAGAATTTCATATTTTGATAGTAGTCAAATGAACTAATTGTGAGGTTAGTTCTACTGGTTGGTTGACTTTTTCAAATTAGGAAATAAATAGTTGCGGATTACTTCTACCGGTTGATTGAGTGAATTTTTAATGTAACAAGAAGAGATAGTAGTTAAATGAACCGGTTGAGTGAGAGTTTCAAACGGTAGAAACTCGTCTTCTCGAAATGAAGTTTTTGGTTTAGCCTCCATTGGAGCTTTGTGAAGCTCGAGGATTTATTCATAAACATAGATTGAAGATAGGCCAAGGATTATTTACCTTATAATTGAAGTTTGGACATGATTGAAGTTGATTGGATCAAATTGGGCTTCTCCAAGTGGGTTTCTTTCTCATATTCTCTACATTGTAATTGCCTTTTCTCTCTCACTCAACTCACAAATGTAGCTTCTCAGACTATCTCAGAGCCATACTAAAACACTAGAATTTTGTGGAGAAAGAAGAGGAGAAGAAGCTTCAATTTCTGAGAGAAGGAGGAGTGTTGTTACGCCCTCGATTTTAAATAACAAAAACATTCACATTTTAAATAAAACCTGCCAATTAAAAAAATATACTTCCAAACCATTCTTTTTCAGAATCAAAATCAGTTAATACATTTCAAGTATTACAACCCAAAAAGGGGCACCCCCGGGCCGATAACCAAAAGAACATGTTAAAGTGTTACAAATATTTTGGATTTGGGTACATAATTTCACAAAAGAGAAGTTACTTTACATCTTTAAAAAAAAATATAAGTCTAAAGAAGATGTATAACTCCTATCGTGCCCATCCTTCAAAACATGCATCCATGCAAGTCCAAATCATGTCTCCAAACCCGTACCTGAAAGAATGAAAGGGTGAGCTACAAAGCCCAGTAGAGATGTCTATACCAATATTATATGGATATGCGATGATTTGGCATGATTCATGTACAATTCACAATAACACGCTTATGATAAATAACCCACAAGTCTTT
>JABCMJ010050116.1:0-11233 GCA_014822125.1 Arbutus unedo | reverse complement strand
TTGAAGAAATGGCATGATAGGAGTTATACATCATCTCTAGACTTATATATTTATTTTGAAAGATGTAAAGTAACTTCCTTTTTGTGGAATCCTGTACTCAAAATTCGAAACATTTGTAATACTTTAACTTGCTATTTTGGTTATCGGGCCAGGGGTGCCCTTTGGGATTGTAAAGTTTGGAATTGTATATTTTTAGTATCCAAAATCGAGGGCGTGACAGATTTGGTCTGGATTGGCCTCTATTCCTCTTCTGGTGACCAGATGCCCCAAAAAATTTTCAAAGCTGACCCCAAAGGTATACTTTGAGGTGTTGAGTTTGAGCTTGAATTTGTATAGTACCTAGAATATTTTGCACAAATCGACGATATGGTTCTCAGCCTCCTCAGATTTGACCACCATATCGTCGATATACACTTCCATATTCTTTTCGTGCAGATCTTTGAACATAAGAGTTCTGATATGTTGCCCCCGCATTTCTCAATCCGAAGTGCAAAACTTTATAGTAGAACAATCCTCGCGGAGTGATGAAGGATATTTTCGCTTGATCAGGCTCGTACATGGCAATCTGATGAAACTAAACCCCCCTCCCCCCCCCTGCGGGGGCATGCATCCAAAAAGTTCATGCGTTTATATCTTGCTATAGCATACACCAATTGGCCTATTTTTTGTAATGAGAAGCTGTCTTTGGGACATGCGTTTTTGAGATTTGTGAAGTCAATAGAAGCCCTCCATTTTTTGTTTTTTTTACTACCACAGTGTTGGACAACCATTCCGGATAGTAAACTTCTCTGATTGCCTTGGCCTCAAGTAGCCGATCTACCTCCTTGATCATGGCATTAGTGTGTTGAACTACCAACCTTATTCTCTTTTACATAACTAGTTTATGAATTGGGTCGATATTCAGTTGGTGACAGATGATATCAAAGCTCACCTCTAGCATCTCTTGGGATGTCCAAGCAAATGCATCAATGTGGTTCTTAAGAATTTGAACTAGGATTTTCTTATCCTATTCAGATAATTCTTTTCTGATGAGAAAAAATCGCTCTAGGTTTGACTCATGTGCTGGTATCTATTTGAGTTTTTCGACAACTCGATCAACTGGATTCTTTCTGATATCCTTTATCGTTGGCCAATCCGGAACTTCAATTGGTTTTGTGTGTTCGGCCTTGAGCTTGTATTTAATGGATATCACATAACAGCTTCTCTTCATTTTTTGACTTCCCCGAACATATTCAATTTCCTTCTTACCGAGAAATTTCAGCACTTGATGATAGGTAGAGGGGATTACCCCCATCCTGTGGAGTTAGGTCATTCCTACTATCACGTTGTAGGCTAATGACACATTGACTACTAAGAAATTAATTTCCAAAGTCACTTTTCCTGCTTGTACAGGGATGGTAATTTGGCCAAGTGGCGAGACTGCTTCTGCACCAAATCCTATCAGTGGAATGTTGACTTTCTTCAAATCTGCCTCATTTAATTTGAGTTTTTTGAAGGTGTCATAGTACAATATTTCGGTCAAGCTACCCTGGTTAATTAGGATTCTCTTTATGTTGATGATGTTGAGGAGCAATGTAACAACCAAAGTATCGTTATGAGGATGCAAGACCCCCTCCAAATCCTTATCAGTAAGGATATTACTGTCTCAATCTTCTTTTTTGGGTTTTTTTCTCTTATGCCAAAGGTGTTGGGTGTGATGTTCGTGTCCTTCACAATGTCTTTGGAGCCGTGCCTCTTTCTTGTCGACTTTAGGCATAGCGACATGTATGACATAGACCATCCCTATTGCCATTACTTCCTGCTCAGAAGAGTCTGACTCGATCGGAGCTGCCGAAGCTTGTTGTTGCCCTTAATCGGCAATGTATCTTCTGAAGTGCCCAGTTTCAACTAGTCCCTCTAGGAACAGCTTAAACGCCTTTCAATTCTCTGTGATGTGGCCGTTATTCTTGTGGCAACTGCACCAATCCCTGTTTGGGTCCCGTCTCATGGGTTCTTCTCCTGAGCTGGGCAGCCACTTCCGAAAGGGTTTGTCTTTCAACGACCAAATCATTTTGAATATTGGGGTATTGAATATTGTCCTTATTGCTCTATACGCCTACGGTCTATGCAGTTTTTGCTATTTTCTGGTTTAGGCCACTTTGGCCACCGCAGTTCTTGGCCTCTTCAGTCCTGGTTTGGCTTCTCTGACCATAGTGCTCCTGTGTGCTCAGCTAGAGGGTTGATCCGTGTCCCTACGTATTTCATCCTCTAGCTTTGCATATTTCTCTACCCTAGCCATTAACTTCGATATAATGGTAGGGGGATAATGGTCAGTGAATCTCTCAAATGATCTCGGGGTGGCAGTCCCAACCTGAAGGACTCCACTGCATATGATTCCGTGCAATCCCCGTTTTCATTGTATGTGGCCCAATATTTGCTTGCGTATTCTCTTAGGTCCTTGTCAGACCCCTTCCTCATAGCCAAGAATGTATTAACATACTTTTTTTGGTCTCTGTTGGCTACAAATCTCTTGATGAACAGATTGGCCAACTGCCTCCAATTGTTAATGGACCATGGGGGAAGTGCATGGAACCAGTTTAGAGCCGTCTCGCCAAGGCTCATGGAAAACATCTTGTAGTACAAGCTGTCTTAGCCTAACTAAATCATCATGGAATTCAAGAATCCTTTGATATGGGTCATTAGGTCTATTCGGCCATTGTAGATAGGGAACTTTGGAGGGACAAACTTTCTTGGTAATGCCTCCATCTTGATCTAAACTGACAATAGAGAGACTGCCAGTTGCTGTAATTCCTTTTGGGTTTCGTCTTGCTCTGGTTGGTGCAGACCCCAATTGTTGGTTCAACCACTCCCTTATATCTGGAAGTTGAAAGATTGGTGGTACGACAGGAGTTGCCATATTTGGATTGTTGTTCAGGATAGCTCTTGCCTGTTGGTTCAGTCATTCCCTCATATTGGGAAGTTGAGGGGGTGGTGGCAGAGGAATCATATTGTGTTTGTTATTCGGCAGGGCTCCTGCCTGTTGATTTCTTTCTCAAGGCCGGTGTTCTTCTTTATAGCTCTGTTGATGTCGGTTCTCCCAATGTGATGGACCAGTTTTTCATCACTCATCACGCCCTGACATGACAAACTAAGCATGATCCCTATCTCGTCAAAGGGTTCTATTTTCTCTTTCCATTTGGTGGACGTGGTGCCTCATGTCGGCAAGCTCCTGATCCGATCTCGTGGCTATCCCCCGTGTCATGGCAAGTTCTCAAACGAGACCTATCGCGAGTTTGGAATCCTCTCCTTCCGTCATTTTGGGTTCATGTACGAGACCTATCTCTTGTCCTCGACCCGCTTCTTGTGTTGGGTCTAGACATTCTCCCACTAGGGCTAGAGGTAATGTTGGTGGTGGCGGAGGAGCCATAGGTGGAACAAGTGGAGGAGCCATACTTTTTGTGTTACTTTGACATATATAAAACGTCGAAATCAAAAATAATGAAATCATAGAAAGATAGGACCTGAAAATCACATGTAAATTACTAGATCAATAATTTGTTGGAGCCTGACTATGTGACTCAAAATACTTAAGTCCAAGTTAATAGTAGTAACATATATGATTTCTTATGTACCCAAGATTGCCCACGTAAGTTTTCGATGTGAGATAGGGTATCATAAAAATAGTTTAATGAAAATTATTGGTGAGTCTTATATTAATGATGGTATGACTCACTAATTGGACAGAATATGAACAAAAAGTTTAGAGTCACAATATCTAGTGAAGCACATTTTTAATTAGCTAGCCATGCCTATGACTTTTCACAAAGTTCGCTAAAAAGCAGTGAGATTCGTCAAAGTCATATTATTTTGTAATGAAAATATAAATTATTGTAAGATGGATAGCTTGTATTTTCAGACAGCGATTAGGTAGTGATTAAGATGAATGTGTCTTGATTTGATTAGACTCATTACAAGTAGGTGCATAGAAATTGGTGAGATAAGGAGGGGGTTATGCTTTTATGCATGTGGAGGAAATTGAGATATACTATTACTATTACTATTAGAAAGAAGAGAAATGCCTAGCTAATTAATTAAGGACATAATTAAATAAAAATGCACACATGTACAAAAATTCAAATGGGGTTGTGTAGTGTTTAATTTTGTCTCTGTATCTCTCTCTACCAAATTAGTTACTTGTAGGAAGAATAGTATAGTATATGTTGACCCACAATATGTTGAAAAAACTTTACAAAATTAGGTCAATTGCTGAATTTGAGTGATTATAAATTCTTCAATAAAGGCACATGGCATGTGATGACAAAGCTCTTGCTTGGTCTTTTACTTTCACTCCAAACCATTTATTATTTCCCTTTTTCCTTGTCTTTGTCTTCACATTTCTTTAACTAAAGATTTTCCAACCAAAAACAAACTGATAAATGGAATTAATTCACGTTTAAGTTACCAAAATGGAACAATTTTATTTTGTTTGACTAACCAATTAATTAAGAACCATCATGCATGCATGCATGCATCATGAGTTCAACAACTACATCCTCAAGTCTGGTAAAATCTTAAAACAAAGTTACAAGATGCATGAATCCATATTTTTCAAGGACTTCATAATGCATCTCAAACTTGAACAAATATGGACATAATACCCTTGCTACCACACCTCTCCCTCTTTCTTCTCTTATCCTCCATCTCCCTCATATTTTATTTAATAACATTTTCATTTATTTTTGGTAGTTTGTTTTATCTGAAAAATTATTTAGTGATGTAGGATTATGGATCGTGATTTTTACGGCCACACAACTACGTAGATCCTATCATGCATGGGGGTAGGTCTAACATATATGCGTGATTGTGCAACATCATACTGATGGTCCTTACCATTGAATAGTTTCGTCTTTTTCTCTGATGTAAGGCAAAATTTGGGGAGAAAATCTTTTCGGGCTTGGAGTATTTAGCTCTAAACATGTAATTTTTAACTTCTTGTAGCATATTTAATAACAGTACAAACATTGGAGACGGAGATTCCTCCTCCATAACTGGGAGTAATTATTTGGTGGTCCAAGCTAGTTATCCTTACTTGGTGCTCCATGTTTCCCCTCTGTTATATTCACATGGGGCTCAAACACTTGAGATCAGAATCCACTCTAATTTGTGATGATGAAGGAGCCTGAAACATTACGTGATGAAACCCAAAATTACCTAATAATTTTTCTCCTTACGGGACATGGAATTTTTCTATTTACTTATTTGTCCTTCTATCACCATCCTTCAATAGAAAAAGGGGTATTTTGACTTCAGGTATGGGCTACGAGTCTAAGAAGTACGAAAGAGCAACTCTTTGAGGTGGGTTCTTAAGTGTTCTAAAATTTAACGACTTGAGGTGATTTTAGGGGTTTCTGGGTAGATTTGGGTTGTTTTTGTTCTTATTTTTTATGTATGGTTGACTACTCAACTTCTCTTTTTCTTTTTTGTTATTTCTTGATTCTTTTCTTATTTCTGTTTGATAGTGGAGAGTAAATTGAGTTTCTGCTTGAAGTTTGATTAGGAGTATTTTTCCTCTAATTATTTTTTATGCATTTAGGACAAGTTATTATATTGATTTTATATAAAATTTCGTGATATGAGATGATATGCACCTCGCCAAATGTATTACTAAACCAACAAAAAAGAAAATGAAGGAGATTAAATAGAAACCTATTAAGCGCGCATGAATAAAAAGTAACTTTATCCTTATCAAATATTGTTTTGTAGAATTGAGAATTACAGCCTCTTAACTGTGAGAGTGAGGGTAATGTTCACTTTCTTTAAATAAGGATGAACAAAATCGTACTAGTGTATTTTGTAAGGACCAGTTTTCTTAGAAAATAATAAAATTTAAACAATTAATTTAAAATATCATATATTTAATAAATTCTTCACATTAAAAATTTATGCTGCATAATTAAGTTATTTCACGCATATTTTTCACCCACATACATGCATACGCCACGTAAACATAATTAAATACCGTACATATATATGTACATGCATAACACATATTAATATTATAGTATTAATTCCTAGATTAAATTAAACCTCCGTATATATTTTCTGTTCTCGTATATATTCTTTTTCCTTGCTTACACAATATGCATACATACCTATATATTCTACATGCATATATATATTGTAGTGTGACGAATTATCGGGTCGAGATGATGGGTCAAAAGGATGGGCTGGGCGAGATGAAATGGATTGTGTCGGTGACATGGGCCTTCAACACTTTGTATTACGGAACATACCAAGAGAATGCTAACCTGAGAATGCGGTTTCAGTGCATGGGTTATCACCATGTTGAGCAGCCGACCTGCCACTCAGTCACGTGGCCAGAATCTTTTAGAATTAAAAGGCACCCAAACAAGAAAGTATGATATTTTGAGAATGTTCTTGTTAGGAAACCCTCATGATACAAGGAAATACTCAGATTTGACAATATATAAATTGGAAAAAGATTCCGTGTTATTTACTTATCAAAATAAGGCACTTGTTGACTTATAAATGGGGATCAGAAGGCAAAATCGAGCGCGCTATCAATTACAAGTGCAATCAGTATATTACTTTTATCCCACGTGTTCTAACTTAAGCATCGCAGTGTATTTGGGCTGGTACCGGTCAAGTGTCACTGACTGGTTGTTTCCTGTGCAGGCTAGAAGACGAAACGAATCAGATTGGTGGATCTTAGCAACCACGCAATTGGTAACTCTACTGGGGACATAAATCTCTCTTTTCTAATAAGTACAATGGTTGAATTTCCATTAACAACAGAAATTAGGATGACTATGCTTAACGGTAAGGACCTGGTCAGACCTCTCGACACCGGGAAAAAAGAAGCATTGGTTGATGGAGTTGGATCGCGGGATCCGTTGTCACCAAAAAGGGTCCCCAAGTTGACCATGCGAGACTACATAAGGAAGGAGCAAGATCTAGAGAAGAAGGACCAAGCCCTCGACAGCTTGTGGCTGGAAGTCCTTCAACTCAGGATGGGAGTGCATAAAAATTAGATTCTAGCGATAAACCAAACACGAGACAAGGAGCGTACTAGAACTAGGACTCTTCCAAACAAAAACCAATCTGGCGTGTGTCAGTGCGCCACAGACTAGGAGCAAGAAGGGGTGTTGACCATCGCGGTGGTGGGAATAGAGCTTGTCGAGCACGAACTCCAATGCCAAAGTGTTGGGAAGATACAAAGATGATCATAGGCTCTCGGCATTGCAAAGGCTAGGAGAACAAGAAGTGGACAACAGTCCGACACTCAATCTGGCCATCAGCAAAATATACAAACGAGATATAGCTTTGCACGCTCAAACGACCTCCTAAAAATTAGGAACTTTATTTTAAAATGCTAGCCCATTTCAGGCTTTTTGGTCCGTTCTTACAACCAATTTTTGTCTGAAACAATGGGTTACATGTCATATGGTCATGCATTAATTATGGATATCTTGGATATGGTGTCTTTGTGATTTTGGAGGTGAAAGACTGTTAAAATATTGTCGGGTTAGAAATGTCCCAACATTCGAAGGTTATCCATGAACTCGATACAGGGTTCCCAATTCTTTGGGTAGGTCCGTGGTGAGAGACCGTTAAATTAATGCTAGGTGCCCATTATCATTGGGTAGGCCCGCGATGAAAGACTGTTAAATTAACGTTGGGTGTACATTGTCCGTGGGTAGGCCCGAGGTGAAAGATCGTTAAATTATTGCATGAGTCACATATTAAGCATATTGTGGCACACAGTCTCATGTTGTACATGAGTTGTATCGAATATATTTACACATGTCGCGTTGAGTTGATTGCATGAGTTTTAAATTATTTTTGTTTATCTAGATATGATATTGATGCGAAATCATGTGGCTATGTGTTTTTCTATTCGAGTTTCGGCTTATGTTGTTGTTATAAATCAAATTTAAAGAAATTGAAACTGTGTTAAAATATTAGAGTTTTTGAAAGATTTTGATGAAATTCAGTACTTATTTTTTTTTCCTTATATCCGTTGTTAATTATTATTTTTGTTTGACTTTATCATTTGAAAGCTTATGGGCCATAGGGTTTACTTTTGAGTTGTTGAAATTCTAAATAAAAATGTACTTGAGTTTATGTTTTATATTGAGATTTTTTAGATGTATTATATTATATTTTATTGTTCAATTCATACCCTTGAAGTTTGAGGTGTGATAATTTGGTATCAAAGCATGGTTCGAATACCTAGAAGCGGTTCACTAGCCACTACATCTGTGAATCCCACCAAATCATTAAACTTGGCAGCCTGGAGTCCATGTGATAGGGTCCTAAGGGGATTATGTGATTACGTGCTTATGTGGAGTTGTGCTCCGAGAGTGTCATGCTAATTTGTCTTCGGACGTCCATACGACTACTTGTGAAATCTGGTTAAAAGAGACGCTTGATCAACGTGTCTTTTAGCTGGAGGCCTAGGTGAGTTAATTGGAAGCCGGGTTGATATAGCTATGGGTACTTCTCATTACTTGATTATGTGCTTACGTGTTATGTGTTTATATGATTACTTGATATTGATAGTTGTTATCGTCATCTTGTGTTGTAGAGTCATGTTGCCACATTGAGATTGAGGTAGGGGCAAGTGTAGTGCATCGTTTGAGGCATAAGAAGTAAGTTGTTAGATTTTGTCTAGTTTGAGGAGGCTTTTGTTGATAATGAGGTGACCTTAGACGCGTTGTAGGTCATGTAAGGTTAAGATAGACGATCGTAGTTTATCCCTTGACTTGGTGGTGTGATACGATGGAATTTGATGTTTTGTGATACGTAGGTTGAATGGTGTTTTCATTTTTCAGAGACCATGGAGGTAAACATAGTGAGTTGTTCCTATATTGGATGAGCAAATTTCAGAAACGAAATTTCTTAAGGATGAGAGGTTGTGAGGACCCATGGTCTGGGATTTTAGTTATATCATTTTAAATTTTTTATAATTTTGACAGATTATTGGAGAATTGTGGAGTTTTAGTGAAGTTTGGTAGTTTTGGGAATAATATGAATTTGTCAGAACTAGAGGGGAGTTAGTGTGATTACTGGATTAATGAGTATAAAAGGTTAATAAAAACTCTAAAATCAAATTTTTAAGAAAGATAACTTTTTTTATTCTTTCCAGACCCTAATTTTGTTTAGTTGATTAAGGAGGGTAAACAGGCGAGTAGACGTAAAAATCTCACGAAATGCCCAACTAGAGAGTTGATCCTGGTATCGAGTGTTTCAAGTAGAGCTTAGGATCAGCCAGATATAGGGGAGATTCAAGGAGTTACCTGAGTATTAGAGATTTTCTTCAATTTTTCGTATTCGAGGTAAGATCTCACATAATTTTTTCGGCCTAATGTTGTTTAAAAGATGTTTCGATCATGAATATATGCATGTTTATGTATGAGATCAAGTTTATGCATAATTTGATGTGTTTATAATGAGTTTTACACTGTTTAGATGAAGAAACAAGAGATGTCCATGTTTTATTTGCAGAGAATGGAATCTAAAAAAAATAAAACATAGAGATAACTTGATTTTGGAAAAGTCCATTAAATTTGTTCTAAGTCTCTAAAATTTCTGAACTTTTTACTGGGAGTTGCTTAATGTGTCTTTTATGTTGGGTTATAATTTGGAGCCTAATTCAAAATACAAATTTTACAAAAATTCGTGACTTATTTGTTGCAGATTCGTATTTGTGCAGGCTACACAGGCACACATTGCGAAAACGATCATAACTTTTAGTGAGTATCGAAATTGTGCACCGTTTATTTTCTTTGAAACTAGAAAGATAGAACTTAAAAATATGTATATTTTGTATCTTATTTTTACGTGAGCAAATTAATTTTTTGATTGAAATTGATGAAGTAGTTTTGGTGTTTCAAAATGAGGTATTCAACTTTAAATCAACACAACTATGTCGTTCGAACTCCGTTTTTAACCTATTACCTATCGTTGAAAAGCTCGTAAAGTGTAATTATTTATTGACGTTGGACCCAATACCTCTATTTATAGTATACATTTTAGAATTTGTAAGAAATTTTATTTTTTAAATGTTAGTTTATTTCTTTGCTTTCGGTCTGTTCTTGCAGCCTTTTTGTGTCTGGAAGAGTGGGTTAAATGTCAGATGGTCATGCATTCATTATGGATATCCTAGATATGGTGTATTTGTGATTTCAGCGGCTAAAGATTGTTAAATATTATCGGGTTAGAAATATCCCAATGGTCGAAGGTTTCATGTGAACTCGATACATGGTACCCAATTCTTTGAATAGATCAACGGTGAGAGACCATTAAATTAATGTTGGGTGCCCATTATTCATAGGTAAACCCGCGGTGCAAGACTGTGAAATTTATGTTGGATGCCCATTGTCCATAGGTAGCCCGCGGTGAAAAAGCGTTAAATTGTTGTATGAGTCACATATTGAGTATGTTGTGACAGAGTCTCATGTTGTGCATGAGTTGCATTGAGTATATTTGCATATGCGGCGTCGAGTTTATTATATGAGTTTTGAATTATTTTTATTTCTCTGGATATGGTATTGATGTGAACTATGCTTTAACCCCCATTAACACAATGACTGTGTTTTTCAATTTATGTTACTCTTATAAATTATTTTTACAGGAATTGAAGTTGTGCAAAGAGATTAGAGTTTTTGAAAGATGTTGATAAAGTTCAGTGGTTAGTTTTGTTTTTTCTTATGTCTGTTGTTTGTTGTTTTTTTGTTTGACTTTATTATTTGAATTTTTGTGGCCGTAGGGTTTATTTTTTATTTGTTAAAATTTTAATGACTAATGTACTTGAGGTTGTGTTTTATACTGAGATTTTTGGGATATATTATATTATATTTTATTACTCAATTCATACTCTTAAAGTTTAGGGTGTGACACTTTCTCTCTAACATATGATTTATTAGAAAGATTTTTGACGAGGGTAAAAATATAGTTGAAAAAATACATTTATCCCCCTCAACAAGAGATTTAGTTCGGTACCAGATAGTGGGTACATCAGCATACATGTGTCGATCACATGAGAGTATGACCGACTTGAGAACAGTTATTCATACTTTATTTGGGCCGAGAAGGATGAATACCTATCCAGCCGATCTTAGAAAGATGGTTAGGATATTAGCTGACCTAAGAAGGGCGGCCCGACATCTTGCCGACCTGAGAAAGGTGGTTCAAGATACCATCGACCCGAGAATGGCGATGAGCAACTAGT
>JABCMJ010050110.1:0-11606 GCA_014822125.1 Arbutus unedo | reverse complement strand
ATTTTTTGGTAATTATTAAGTGGTCTTAGAAATACCGTTGTCGTGTTTTGATCACTTGAGATTCAAAAATATGTATATGAATCTAGAAGCAAAAGGATGTTAGTGCTGGTGCTGTGTGATAATTTTACATCTAGGAGCAAGCATGACAATGTCTGGGGACTTCAAAAATTCCCACTTCCTCCATTTCCACTTCATGGTTGATCTCTTACAAAAATAGGTACCATTTTTTAACTAGTAAAATATACTTTAAGAAACAATTTTTAAATTTTTTGTAGGGAACTATAAATGTGCGATAAAAATATATTAATTTTCCTACGCAAAAAACATTTCCCAAAGTTGATCTTATCATTGTTCATTGGATATTTATTCCTGTGGAATACGATGTATATACTCTCATTCTCTCTCTCACACACACACACACAGCGGCAAAGGCTAGGAATTAGATATACTAGTAGTGCTGGGTTTATATCGCTTTATTCTTTTCACGGAATTTCATACATCAAATAAATTGTTGGGATACATTTCCCTTCCCTAGACACCCTGCAAGAAATTTCTCGGTTGTAAATCAATTTCCTGAAAAAGCAGCAGCAAATAGCAATAGCTGACACGAAAAAGTCATGGATTCGAATAGTGAAAGTATTGCGCTTATCTTCCCTTCGGTATAATATCCTGTGAGAAAGTCGAACGAATGTACCCCAAGAAAGAAATAAAAAACGAGCTCGGTCCGTTTTCATTTTTTCTTTCATTCTTTCTTCATAACGAGAGGGCTTTCATTTTCTTTACACAGATAATGATGAAGCCACCGCCAAGGGAAACGCTTCAAACATATACATATCTTTGGCCACGACAAAGTTTGCAAATAGCAAAGTTGACACTACTAGAAACTACTTAACCTTGATATCATTCATAAACACCATGGAAGCCAATGGTGATTTCAGCCCATCTTCTCCTCATTTCTCATTTGCATCTTGGCGCAGTATTCGAACAAACTCCCATCAAAGCATCGCCTAATCGCTTCTTTCGACAGGAACCCTTCCTCGTCCCTAGCAAGAACATACAGAAGTCCCCACTCCACCTTATTCCCAATCCTTCAAAAACAAGGATGCACAATAAGCTCAAGAGATTTTAAACCAGAACTTCTGAATATGAAAATTAAAAGAGAGTTTTTTCCAGAGAATGGAAAGGCACAAACAAACCAGCCAAAGAGATCAAACGCTTCTCGGTTGCCTTCGGTCATGTCCCATACCTCCCCCGGTGTGAGTTTGTCGGGCACAGTCCGAGCGTACTTGCTAAATATGTTTTCAAAGTTCACCGGCATATACCTGCGTATTTTCGGATAGGTAAAGAAGATGTCAGATTTCTGGTGGAAAACGGTATAGAAGCAGATTGCCTCCCCCACCACCCTAGCCAGAAAAGCCATCACGAGTTATGAGGCTGTCATTTCTGAATCTAAATGCCACAATCAAGCAAACTTGGTATAAATGTTTTCAAAGTTCACCAGCATAAACCCGCATATTTTTGGATAGGAAAAGTAGATGTCGGAGTTCAAATGGTAAATGGCTTACAATGCAGAATTTTTTATAGAGAAAAACCATCCAGAATTATGCAGCTGTGGCATTTGTAAGATCATATGCCATGATTAGAAGGTGTTTTAGTAACTTCGACATCTTTACGTACTGTGCTTACCTTCCTTCCGTGTCGTAAGTTCCAGAGTCGCTTCCATGCTTTGCTCTGTGGATGTTGGCAATGTATATTGGAAGAAAAGGAGAAGGTATCCACCCCTGCAAAATATAAGCAAGTGTGAGGCATAAACAAGGGTAAAATAATAACACAAAGTTTGAGAAGAGGCATGTGTGAATAGAATAGCAGAGTAGTGGACTTTATACAACCCTGTCCTACTCTGATATGGGGAGCACATCTTTTGTTCTTTCCACTGGTTGGAGTGATCGTTACGACCACGAAGAAACGACAAGTCCCAACTATTGCCGATATATAAGAGTTGCTATTTGATGATTCAGTGGGCTTATACTTCTGATTTCCAAGTCTATTCATGTGTCCTTGAACCTTATAATGGAGGGCATATAAAAATCTCCAATGCTTAAGTTCTTTAACAATAGAGGATCAGGATTTTAAACAGAGAATTCGGTGTCCATGACAGCTGGGAACATCATGAAGACACTAAACAGAGAGATAATAAAAAGGACGAATATAGCAGGAAACTGCAGACAACCTCTAAGCAGTGTTTGAAAAAAGGAAAAGTCTATTCACACGTTCAATTTTACATCCAAACTTACATCCAATTGATAATATTAAGTAATGATATCTAATACTTTAATGATCTGAACCATTCACATAATAGAGTATGTCGAGAATAATAATCACGCCAAGATATAAGCACATGATCAGAACACATTTATCTTGAAAAAACGAGCTGTCACAAGCTATAAGATATTGAAACTATTCTCTGGGAATGAGGATACTGAAAAAAATAGTTAAGAACAACCCTAGGATTAAAGCACAATTCTTGAAACTAAACTCGCAAAAATCACTTTATCTCAAAATGAGCATTCTTTTTCTCCCTGTTATTGTGTGCGACTAGAACAAAATTTCCATGCCTTTATATTTGGAACATAGAATCCCTTTCGTTAACACCCAGAATAGAACAGCAGTATAATAGAAACTAAGCGTCAGATAGAAAAATAATAACTGCCAACCCACATTGGAAATTCAACAAACTAAAACCAACGATTCTCATAAAGCATGGACAAGCACGCACCCTGGGTGTGTAGACTAATCTTGCTCATTGCTAAAATGGTGGTCCCAGGTTCTCACATCGCCAACAACCTGATCATCCCTTTCAATCTTTCCTTCTTTTTGTCATTACATAATTTTTTTGTATATATCATCAATTTTAGCCGGGTATTGACGGCCATGTGAACTCAATCATAGGATAGTTAAGTACTACATCAACACTGTTTCGAAACATCAGGATTCTGTAGAAGAGAGTATTTACTTACTGGAAGAGTAGGGTAACTCAAAGCTCCATTGATAAGGACGGCCAATATAAGAGATGCAACCATGTTGAAACCAATTGCACATAATCCTAAGAGAAAATTTTCAGCAGAAACAAAAATAAGGGGATAAGATATCATGGAAATATTGGTCTCTACTTCCATAAATACACATTTACAGGAAAGGATAATTTTCTATGAAAGCCATTTGTAAAAAGCTTCAGTTTTTCTATGAAATGGGTTCCCTTGAGGTTATCTGCAAGCTCTCAAAGATAGTGTGTTACAATTTTTTGAGTACCAACACATAAGTGCATTGTTATTAATGAGAAGGGGAGGATGCAGTTTCCTTGCGACATCATGAGCAGTTATTTTTGTGCAATTAAAAAGACTAATTTATATGAAAAACAACATTAACATGTTTTCACAGATAGTGGATCACTTGATAATAGACTTGAGAATGGTCGTGTGACAGGTGATACTCTCTTCCCCACCTACATTATTTTCTTGAATCCGTGATCTTTCTGTTGGATTCTCCCCCATGTGAATGGGATCCTTCTGGAAGGATTTAGGGATGCCAGGGGATAAGCCTGGGCGGCCATTGTCGACACAGGATAAACCTTGGAAAATCCTCTGGATATCACACGTGAGAGGCATTTAATGCCCTTTCTTTTCCTTCTCCCAAATTGCCTATAAATAATATATGTGGATGTAGGCTGGTATGTAGTGAGGGCAGAAGAGAGAGAGGTGAGGCAAGAGGTCTAAGAGAGGGAGGTGAGGCCAGAGGTCTAAGAGAGAGAGAGTTTCGTTTGTAACTCCCATTTACAATTGGTTAATCGAATAGTCATTTTCTCTCCGTGGTTGGGTGTTTGAAGTCTTTGAAGCCCTAACTACGTAAGTTATGTCTCTGGGTGTGTGTGTGATTCCCGATCCCCAACACTTTCTTCCCCCACATATATATCTTTTAATAAAAACGGTGGCTTTTGCCCTCACGAGTCTAGTCTCAAGTACATGTTGTCTCCTCGTAAGGGCATTATCCTTGGAATGGGCGCATTGGGATTAAGTGCACCATGGAATTCGAACTTGTGACCTTTCACTTTATGAGGCTCTTATCTCTAAACTTACCACTCTGCTAACACGGCCACCATGAGAGTATTTTAACACGTGGTACTCTCGACAAAGCTCAACAAATGAGGCAGCGACAAATTTCTCGAGTGGTATATTAACACATATTTGTTGGGTTGTTGAATGACGCACACATGTATGTGTTGTGGTAACTCATTGACCACAAGTATCATCTAAACAGTGCCACAGGATGCTCTGAGTACTCAGTAATTAGTCGAAGATATAATGCGAAAGACCAAAGGAAGTCTACTCACACATCCAAACTTACATCCAATTTGCCATAATAGAAAATGAACTCTAGTGTCTACTACTTTAATGGTCAGAGCCATTCACTTTATAGAGTATGTCGAGAATAATAATCATGCCAGAGTTTATATTCATCGAATATAAATAAACACATTATATTGAAAACAAATTAACTCACACAAGATAAAATGTGTTCCGAGAGAAGTATAATACTTGGCCTTTGCATCAGTGTTATCTTGACAAAGAAGTACAAGACTTGGCTAAAAACAGAAAAAATGAAGTTGAACCTTTTATTTTTGTTATTACTTTTTTGTGTTTTCCAGGAGAAATTGAGCTCCCGTTATCATAAGGTAGTGTGACAAAATAAGTTCATGAAAATTACCAGCATACGTCTCCCAAGGATAAACGATTCCATTGTCGTCCATGTCAAAGAAAGCCACATGCTGCTGTAGAACACTCAAGCCATGATGCATATGGTCTGGTGTTCCATTTGGATGCTCTGTATCTGGAGCAACCAAAGCTCTGGCCATATCTGAATCCATCAATGCCAGAAAGACGAGGGTGAGTTTTTGGACAACCAAACTATTTATACCATGTTTTGACAGGTGACAACATGATTAATAAAAACAAAATAAAATGTGTTTGCATGTTTTTCTAAAGCAAGGATAAGGTTGTTAACACCGGTTATAACTTTTCCCATTGGGATTTAAAAGTTTTGAAGGGTTGAAATTTGTCTACAAATACCAATGCTAGAGATTGAGAAAACAATCTCTTCAACAATCCCACATTTGGAACTTAGCCTAGATAGAATAGATCGTAAGAGAATTTAAAAGTTTTGGAGGGTTGAATTTGTCGAGAAATACCAATGCTAGAGATTCAGAAAAGAATCTCTTCAACAATCCCGAATAGGTATGCAACTTAGATATTCTCTTGTGTCCTCAGTTGTCTATCAATAGATGTTGTTAACATTTGAAGATTAATAAAATTTGATATTAATCTCGTTTTGTTCTTGTTCTTTTCTTCTCACACTTCGCATCTAAAAAAGTACTAAAATACGACATTGAATAACACATTCACTTAATTTGTTGTTGTCAATATTCTTCTTATCTGTCGATTCTGTCGAGTGAGGAAAATTTTGGGTAAACCCAAACTTAGTTGGTGTACTTAATCAATCAAAACCATAAACACCCTTGCACTAAATTATATGCATCCAATGTTTGAATTGAAGACCCTAATGTCACTCAAATCAGTCTTAAAAAAATTACCCAAGATGCCAAATATTACAGTAACAAAACAATGTATCACGTTGAATGATGAATGATGAAATGCCACGAAGAGAGGGGCTTACAAGGCTTTGGAAGCTTCGTCTCCATCCCTCTCTCTCTCTCTATATATATATATGGGGTCTGGGTTTATATAGGAATGTTGTAGGAACCTCCGCCGAAGAAGTGGAAAAGAGGAAGCGTTAAAATCGCAGGGGAATGGAAGAAAGAGACAGCGAATCAAAGGCGTGGCAAGCATGCAAAAGGAGTGAGGAGCTTTGGTGGGTGACAGATAGCAACTTTGAGGAGTTGCAGAGCCAGTTCGAACTTCCGGACAGTTGGCTTTTAAAGAGAGCATTCTTCACGCCATTGCTTTTCCTCGACGAGTAATGCTCTGCGATGGTGATTCCATCCGTTTCCATCCGTTCGGATTGGAGGTTCAAGAATAATTTTGGAGAACGGTTTAAATTTAAAAACGAAAATTAAAAAAAATAAAGGAAAACAGGTTAGACGCAAGACTTGATACATTTATATATAGATGTACCAGCAGTAACTCGTGTATAGCACGGATCGTAAAAAATTAAGTTAGCATTAATATTTTAAGAACTAAACTAATTCAATCAAAAATTAAATAACAGGTCTAAAAATAAAACAAAATATTCAAATTTAAGAAACATGTTAGTTTGAAGTTAAGAATACCCTTTATGTTGCTTAATTACAAAGCAATATACCCACCGTATTACCATATAAGTTTTAAAATATATTTTAAATAGGGTAGAAAATAAATGAAGTTTTTTGAAACTGCTATCAGCAAAATTTATCTACCTATAAGTACAAAATAAAAAAAATAAAATCAACCCCATATTAAAAAATTCACAATCAGTGAAAGACGTGATACTTAATCGTTAGATATAATTTAGCTAGAAAGAAATAATCGAAAACCTAGTTAAGAATCATATAAAAGTTTTATTCAAGAATCCAAAATATCATTTATGGATTTGCTAGTATTTGCAAATTTAGTATTACATTATGCTTAATATGAAGGCTTTCAAAGATACTAAAAAAACTCAAGCATAAAAATTTACTCAAATTTAACTTAGTTAATTCATTACATTGCTTAATTAAAAATATTTAAAATGACCACTAATCTCAAATGTTAAAAGTCGTATTTTAAAATAATCTATATTTGAATGACATAATTGATTGTTAATTTTTCTTTATTTCCCTATTTATTTGAAATTATATCTTATTTGATAATTTAAAATTTTAATGACTAGAAAATCACTTCATATAAATATATAAAAATATAGATTAGGCTATCGTATTAAGGTAACATTGGCCAAAAACATATCTGTTATAGAGGATAGAAAAAATTGTATTATGGTAACTTCAAATTTAACTTTTTGTAGTGGAAGAGAAAAAAATAGAAAAAGAGTTTTTCATTTCCTTATCCATAGTTTGACTCATCCCACAAATCATGGATTGTACCAATTAATAAGGATTTTTTAAAAATTTTAGATTATCTTATTATTTGAACCAATTGAATTTCAAAATACTTAATTCGTAAATTTTGCTTAAAAATTTTAGATGATGACACTTATCGCACTAACGACGACTCTCGTGAAAAGTCGCCCTTCAATAATATATAGTATAGATCATGAAAAGTTGATTCTCATGATCTGTGTTCTTATCATTACTCCATAATGAAAAAGTTTAGGAACATGAATATTTGTACACATTCAGATAAATATGTGTTCAGATTTATTAAATGTAAGTGTGGTTCTTTATAATCATGTAAGTTTCACGTGCATTCGGTAATTTCGGATACATATGTGTCTATATGTGTACAAATAATTTGTATTTCTGAACTTGTTTAATAAAAATTGATCAAATAGTTACACTTCGTTATCATTCAAAATTTTAGTAATGTTACAAGTATATATTTTTTTCACCAATTTGAACTCAAATGTGTACAGAATTATTTGAAACTTCTATTATTTTGTGCACCTCACATTCATTAATGATTCTGGACATATTTGTATTTAAATTTGCACACAAAATTTTGTGTTTGTAAACTTTTTCAATTTTTTTTTAAAAATATGGTACATGTAATAAGAAGACGCGGCAAAAAATATAGGTTTATTACAAATAGATAAATAGATATAAAAAAATTTGTTGAATAGTTTTGTAAAAAATTAATATAATATATATAAGTAAGTGAGTGATATTTTTGTAATTAATAATGACATTATTGTAAATATACAGAAAACAAAAGAAGATAATATATCGTTAGGAGATGGGATGAGAAAATTTTATCCCTTCTAAGATAACTTTATTCCTTTCAATCAAATAACCATATTTGGGATGCAAGAAAGTAACAAACTTCGGATATTATAAACCCGAATAACCATATGTGGAGTGATAGCAATGGATCATTTTATATGACTCCATTCGCTAGCGGTCAAAAATTTAGATGAGATATAATAGATATAATAAGGCGGGGATATTGTAACGATCCGTATTTTTGAAGTATTTTATTTATTTATTTGATATTTTTAAATAATTTTGATTTTATATACGTTGTTGGATTTTTTTTTGATTTATAATTATCCTTTATTTTTTTATTTTGTCCAAGTTCGTTGAATCATTTGGGGAGTTATCCTATTGATTTTTTTAATAGATATTATATATTTTTAATTATTTTACTCATAATTCTTTTATTCGATAACTATTCGGGAATTTAAATCTCATTCGAACTCTATGTCTTGTATTCAAATCCTACTCAAACTCTATTTTTGTTAGTTCGTATCCTAATTGGACTTAGATTCAAGAGGAAATGACTGTCGATCTTTCACGGAAAGGCAAACAACCAGTCGGCAATTGGAGACAGAATGTTTGCGCATCAAGGGGAAGAAGAGCAGGACCCGGCAATCATTTAACGTAGCCTTGTGCTATTTTTTTCTTTAGTATGAGTGTTAATTCATTCGTGCGCTTCGCCTTCTTTTATATTTACTTCATGTGTGGCTTCTTTGAGATTTGTTATGGAGCGACTTAAGAAGACGTTTAGTGCGACAACATCGTTGGAAGTTCAGGCGTGAGTATGACTTATTTGTTAGAATTGCGAGTTAGAGGGATCTGGTTTGCATTTGTCTTGCGACCTACGAGTGATCGATATGACGGGCTTTCACGTTATTCTCAGGACAGATTGGTCGTACGCGCACTAAGCTTTTGATAAATTGCCACCAGAAGCTAGTAACTACAATTGTTCCAGTTGGTACTTTCTTCACGTTTAATGGGGATAGATATGACCCCTCCTCTACAGCTAGAAGATCAATATGGCAGCGCACCGGATGGCTCCTGCTGAGCTAATGGAGTTGAAGATTCTACTGCGGAAGCTGTTGGATAAGGGTTCGTTTGACTAAGTACTTCTCTATGGGGAGCACCAACATTATTCGTTAGGTAAAAGGATAAAACCATGAGGTTTTGCATCGATTATCGATAGCTGAATGGAGTCACGATCAAGAACCGCTAATCGTTATCGAGGATTAACGACCTTTTCAACCAACTACGAGGATAGAGATGCTATTCAAAGATCGACATTCGATCGAGTTATCACCAGCTACATGTAGCAACTTAGGCAATTTGGGAATAGAAGATGATGGAAGCGCTCAACGAGTGTAGTCTAGAACTGACAACATCAAACATGGAACTTTGCTATGCACCTTAAGGGTTATGTTGACACTTCAATCGTTGCTCATTCTGAGTTGGAAGCGGGAACAAGTTACCACAAGCTTTGCGACTGGTTTACCTCGATGAATTAAAGAAGAATGATGCTATCCAGATTATTTTTTATCAATTGCTGAAGAGCGTACATTTCTTGCCAATGAGAGTGTCCGATACCTTATAGTCTTATAACTGCCTCTACATCAACAACAAGATCGTCCAATTGCGTGGAGTACCTATATCGATCGTGTTTGATGGAGACCCCCATTTTGTACCTCGATTTTGGCAGAGCCTATAATCTGCTTTGGGCACTATCTTATTATTTAGCACGGTGTTTTAGCCGCAAACAGACTCACAGTTCGAGCACACAATACAAATTTTGGAGTACACACTTGGAGCGACATCTACCTCTGGTTGAGTTTGCACACAACAATAGTTTTCAGACGAGCATTGAAATGACACATTTCGAAGCATTATACGGGAGACCTTACCTATCACCAGTATGCTGGACAGATGTCGAAGAGATGGGCCTTATTGGACTAGACCTAGTTCGTGAAATGATAGAGAAGATTAAACTCATCATGCAACAGCTTTTGACTGCTCAGAGTCGATAGAAGAGCTATGCAGACAAAAAGAAGCGACCACTAGCATTCAATGTTGGAGACCATGTTCTTGAAGATTTGATCGCGATAGGGATTTATCCGCTTTGGAAATAAGGGGAAGCTATCACCTATATTTATCGAACCATTCGAGGTGTTAGAACGAGTGAGAGACGTAGCGTAGCGTATCGTGTTACCACTGCAACTGTCTAGAGTTCACATCATGTTTTTTCGTGTCGATGCTGACGAAGTATATGACACACCCAACCTACGCTCAACTAGAGGAAGCTTACACTAGATGAGAACGTAACATTTCAGCAGCAAGCTGTCTAGATGATTGACCGGCACGAGAAGGAATTTCGAGAGAATAAGATCACACTGCTCAAAATATTGTGGCGTCATCATAGATTGGAGAAGTCAACAAGAGAACAAGAAGACGCGATGCAGGCTAACTATTGAGAGTTGTTCACCAAGTGAGGTTTACCCTTCAAATTTCAAGGACAAAATTTGTTTAAGGGGGATAATTTACAATGACCTATATTTTTTTAGTATTTTATTTATTTATTTGATATTTTAAATAATTTTAATTTTAGATAAGTTGTTGAATTTTTTTCTTGATTTATAATTATTCTTTTATTTTTTATTCTGTCTAAGTTTGTTGATATGTGAAAATGAGAAGTTTATTATTTGATGAATGAATAGTTATAAAATTTTTATTTAAAAATTTTTGAGGAAAAAATATGATATATATGAGTAGGTTAATAATATTTCGTAATTAATAAATAACATTTACGTAAATAAAATAAAATATAGAAGGGGATATGCTTTTTAAAAAGTGAGCTCTGTTATAAAGATGTGAAAACTATAAGTATCTTTAAAATCAATAAATCAGATAGTTATATGAATAACCTTCCAAGTGTCACTTAAAATTACATCTTGTCAGTTATAAAATTTATATTTAGACCAACTCGGGTGGTACATGGTTTGATTCTATTCTTTCGGATTCACGACATTCTATTCACATTGGATGAAGTAATTCCGTATATAATAGATGAACTTCATAAAAATACGTAGCCATGAACGACCCAGCCATTTAGACAAAGGAATCAGATCCTCCGAAACCCTAAATGTTGTCTAAGTAAATGATCGTTAACAACGTCGTTTTAGCGTATTATAGATTCTTATTAAAAAAATGTATTATTTTGACGATGCCAAGTGAATAGCTAGAAAGGTGTGAAGTGTATGGCTAATTCAATAATTGAAGGTGAATGGGCTAGGTTGTAAATGTTCCCTTGTCAATAATTAAAAGTACAAACAACGCCACTCTCGGCGGGTGAATTAGTACAGTTCCACACATGAAGAGGCTCAAATTGTAAATGTTTCATATTTAATAATTGTTACAAAATTAACGGATAGTCGAGGTGCTGTTAGCGTAATATCTCTAAGTTCACAACTCACCCGTTGTTGTTCAGTCGGGCTTGATCTAGGCCCATTTATTTTACGAACATTAGCCGGTAATGGGCCCTTTCTACTTCTGAACCCGCCCATATCCCGAAGACAAACCCGCCGGATACGGATGTGTTAGAAATCTTCTGCCCCACAGAGACAGAGAGGAGCGAATGGCTGAGTTTGAGGCGGAAGCG
>JABCMJ010050101.1:0-14153 GCA_014822125.1 Arbutus unedo | reverse complement strand
TTATTTAGAATTTGTCCAGTCTTTCTTAATTGGTTTTGCATAATGTAGTGGGGCACAATGTCAGGTTTGTTCTTGCTACGTATCCAGTGCCGATACAAGGACAAACCCATGGTATAGAAGATTGAGCTGAATAGAGAGATAGACTGATGAGGCCAAAGGCCCAACAGAGCTAATGGGTCCCAACTTAAGATCGGATGCAGGGTTAGGTCGACAATTCAACCCAATTAGAAATCCGAACCGATAGACATCTAAAAGATCTTGAAAGGATATAGAGTTGACGTTAGTATTAGGACAATGACGTCAATCGAGGTGCGTGTCCAAAACAAGTCTGATGGCACGCTTACGTCAAAGTCAACTATAGAATAGTAATACATAATTTTAAGTTCTAACTAGAAACTGCAATACTCTTGTTATACTTATTTATCTTTGATCCTAGAAAGGCAATATCCATGTATTTTCCTCACGGTCTAGCAAGACTGAGACGAATCAATAAGAGAAAATTGAATCAAATTGACGAATTATCTAAAAACCACGTACTTATATTAATTTTGATTACGTAAACTTTTATTTTCTAATAAATATAATGCGAATCGATACGTTTCCTCTAAACGAAGATGGCTGACAAGAAAATACTCTCTCTTGTCCTCTATCTATTTAATTTGGTAAAGAGATGGTTGTGGTTTGTGTTGAAGAAACCATACGTTGAGGATTGGTTTAAAGATAAGATCAGAAGTGCTTCTTCTACTCTGTCATATTATTAACTAATGCTGAGAAAGAAGGAATGACATCTTCCCACCAAGTTTGGGCCACTGAGAAAAAGAGCCTACTGATTTCGACTCTAATAAATAGACCACCCTTTGCCTTTTCCCTTCTTTTTTTTTTTGCTTTTTCTTAAGGGTTTCAATCATGTTGAATATGCATGTTTGGATATTTTGGAAATCATAGGAAAAAAAATTAAAAAAAAAACAAATAACTTTCAGATATTGGTACCCTTCATTGGTGGGTGGACATAATATTGATGAGATCTGAAAAATATCCAGAAGCCACGGGAGTGGAATCTAGCTAAGAAAATATCTAAGGATGGATGCATCTGCAACTTTTGTATTATAACTCCCAATTAATTCATCCCATCTGGATGGGAGAACTTTTTTTAGTAGAAAAAATTAATGTTTAATAGACTACTTTACACACCCTTTTGATACTATTGTTTATTTGGTTTACAACTATTTGTAATTTTTTTTCACCACATTTATTTTGGGACTAAAGTTTAAAGTAGTTACGCAAACTCAGAACTAAGCAATTAAGTTTAACACCAACAACTACTACGGATACTCCAACTTGGGACCTTGACTTGAGACTCTACCGCTCAACCAACCCTGCAGAGACTTTAGGAGCAGATAAGATAAATTTTCAATAATTATGCAGTACAAATATACGAGTGTAATTTTATTCACCCTCATTTAAAGAGGGTGAACATTACCATCGTTCTTATTGGTTGAGACACGTAAATCTCGCTCGATGACTTTTTAATATAGGGTAATATTTATCCGAAAATGAACAAAATCTATCTACATGTAGCACGCCAAAGTTGAAGGTGTAATAATATTGAATCTTGGCAGTGTTTCAAGGGGATTGAGACCTCCCCACGTGAAAGATATTTAGGAGATCCTATGGGTAGTTGTCCGAATGATAAAATAGGCTAAAATGATGTCGTTTAGTTCTCAAAAGTATCTAGTGTCCGAACGCATGTCAAAATAATATTATTTTGGTGCGTTGTATTTCCTGTTGCAAAGCGGATCGAGTTCCGTTTACGTGACGTAATGGCTTATGGTAGAGAAAGAAGTGTTCAATCCAAACATCACTTTTAACAGTTATATATCTAATTCAATAAAACAAAAAATAATTGAAAGGAATAATTAAGTGGGAGCTCACCGTAGCCAACCCCTCAAACAAATATGGTGGGCACAAAAGGCAGAACCACGGCTGAAAACTAGAAATCGAAGTTGCAGTATACTAACAGGTTTCTTCTATAAATAGTTCCCTTCAGATCCTCTTGCTACATATCAAATTTCATCGAGAATAGATTTAGAAAGGTTTCCCACGAAAAAGAATTAATCTTATCCATTAGATTGATATAGAGTTTGATTTGGGAAATGGAAGAATATAGGAAGACATTGATGAAGGAGAGGAGGATAGTGGTTGCAGTAGACGAAAGCGAAGAGAGCATGTATGCTCTCTCTTGGTGCCTCACCAATCTTCTCTCTCAAGAAACCAATACCAACAACACCATCGTCCTCCTTTACGTCAAACCCCCTGCCCCTGCTTATTCCTCCTTGGATGCAACTGGTTATTACTCTCTCTCTCTCTCTCTCTCTCTCGGTATTTATCTTATTACTGTTCTTCGATCTGCTTGCGATTGCCATATGTAATCAGTATTTTCTATTTCAGAATACCTTTTTTCCGGAGATGTAGTCGCAACCATGGAGAAATTCTCTAGGGACTTGGCCAATTCTGTTATGAAAAGAGCCGAAAAGGTCTACAGAAGCTTCGAGACCACCGTATGTACCTCTCTCTCTCTCTCTCTCTCTCTCTCTCTCTCTCTCTCTCTCTGTGTTGGAACTGGGTGTGTTTCTTTACTTGTTTCTCTCCAAATTGTTGATTTGGGACTGGAAATTGAGCAGATAAAAGTGGAGAAGAAAATAGGGAGCGGAGATGCTAAGAAGGTGATATGTGTAGCGGCAGAGAAGCTTGGAGCGGACGTGATGGTCATGGGAAGCCATGACTATGGCTTCTTCAAGAGGTGGTTTGATCAAAATTCCTAAGCTTGTGCATCTACAATATATATGCTCCAAGAAAGTTGGATTGAAATATTGATTTTATCTGCAGGGCACTGTTAGGAAGCGTGAGCGATTACTGCTCGAAGCACGTCAAGTGTCCGCTAGTGGTTGTGAAGAGACCGAAGAATTAATGTTGGAGAAGATGAAGATCAGGGTCATTTGCAGTAGCAAAAGCTTGCTGCGTTTGCATCATCATAGCAGTCTGTGGGAGAATCCGTTTGTTAATTTTTGCCTTTTTTCTATGATCTGTTTGTGTGTGTGTGTGAAGCCAATATGTAGAGTTCCATTGCATTCCATACCATTCCATTCTATCCCTAGGTGTTGCTTCTTTTTTTTTTTTTTTTTTTGCTGAGTTCTATCGGTAGGTGTTCGCTATATTTTTTTTTGCTCCTTGAGTAGTTTGGAAAACACATAACGCCTCTTTGAGAATGCCCACTCGATCTCATTCCCGATAGTTGATTGTTATAGACAGTAACCAGGTTGATCGATCGAGAACAATATTAGACCGAGAAGAAAAAAATAAAAAACGTAAAACTTAAATGCACATGGCAAAAAGAAAGTATGATGTTGAGAGGGTATCTATTAAGAGAGTAACAAAAATTGTTTGACATCATTCACATATCTTCCAAATTTGAAAGAGAAATCGTTGAAATTTTATTTAAACCCTATAATATTTATACGGTACCGGCCCTAAATTTAAAGGACCCAAAAGCCTTCTTTGACTTTTCTCCGATTAGTGACATATTTGTAAGAGAATTGTCTTTTAGTGCTTCAATTAACATAAAACACAATTACAAAAGAACATGAAAAAGTCTTAAATTCAATGTGATTGGTAAGAAGACACATTGCACAAGGTCAAGTTGTTAGATTTGTCAATTTGATTCGTTTCGATCTTGCTAGTCTGTAATAGAAGTAATTCGTTAGTGTCGCCTGGTCGATACGAGCTGAAAGACACTTCAATACTTAAGTCAGACTTCAGTTCAAAGAGAATGAAATATAACAAAGTATTTGCACTTTCAGTTAGAGCGTACTTTTTTAAAATTTTGTGTCCTCGCTTTTATAATTGATTTTGACTTAATCGTTAGACATTGATCAGACACGCGTCTCGGTTGATGTTATTATCACAATAGCAGTCTTTTCTGACATCACCCTTAGATCCTTCCAAGATTTTTCGAAAGTCCATTAGTTTGGGTCTTCATCCAGATCGAATTGCCAATTCGATCTAATATCCGGTCTTGAGTTAAGGTCCGTGGGTTCTTTTGGGTTTTCAATCTCGTCGACTCACCACTTCAATTCGGCCCAATCCATTGTGTTTCAAGATACCTTTTGTGTCAGCACGATGCGCTATTCCGGCCCACTACACCCACAAACATCATATCGAGCAGAAGAATACTAGCAAAGCATTTCCTTTTTATGTTCTTTCTGGCAGACTGCCGCACAAGACAAGTCTGGAGATAAACCAGCCCAATTATAACCAGGCTATATATATGTAAAGCCCAAATCAAGCCCACTTATAACCAGGCTGCATTTAATGGAACCCTTCTGAGCTCTCACTATCAGCCCTTTTGTATTCTGAATTATAGGTGTAGTACATCTATGACTACACTATTTCCATAAATGGACCAGACACCAAGTTGGTGCTTCCATTTAATATACAGCTCCATATCAAGTCTTGTTGAAGTAAATTAGCAATTCAATCTGTCCCTAATCCTTGGAGCACTACAAAAGGCTCCCCCCACAGAAGAGCTATATATTAAGAACGCTATAAGTATCCCAACACCTAAAATTGTCTTAGTATATTGTCCCATTCATTGGTCGAATCCTGCTTTTCCCATTAATTGATTCTTTAGGTAAAAGAGAGCTAGATGCAGATCTTCAGTCTTAAGGAGTAATAAAAGGGTAGTTGTGAAACGTTTCCATGGGTAGGGACAAATTTACACTGAACAGAACTTCATTTTGGGCCGAAATGAAGCTGAATGTACAGTTGTATTTAGCTGTCTGAACAGAACCAAAATAAAAAACTAAAAAAAGTTGAAACCTGCAGCCAAATGGGAAAAATTTAAGACTAGTTTAAACTGAAGTTACTTTTAAGCAAAGGCTGTCTCTTTGGGATGGGCTCAATAAAGTCTGCAAACTCCTCTCTGGACCACCCCCACCAACTCTCTGCCTCTGACGCCCGCCCCCCCAATTAGCTTTTCTGCTTAACCATCTTCAAAGGAGGTCATTAAATTAAACTATACTAGTTATGCTACTGGCCTTAAATTAATTACTCCTCCCCCCCTAAAAAACAAACAATAAAATGACTTTAAGGCTTGTTTCCCAAGCAAAGATGAGAGCCCTTGTTTTAAGGCAACGATAAGAATCATCATAATTCCCCTGTGGCCTTATCAGTGCATTGATTTCTCAAATGGCCCATAATAATAGTTATCGGCTGACTTTGTGTACCAAACAGTAGGTAGGGGCGACCAATGGGAAAGCCCAACTCCCCATTTCTTTGTCTTGTTAGTGCACACCAACACCGCTCAACTTAAGACTCAAGTTGAGAAAGAGGGTTAGGCTCTCGAAAGGGCTTTTAGGGACTAGGGAAGACATGTGGATTATAGAACTAAGGGCAAATCAAAGGTTCGTTCATTGGGATTGGGCATGGGCATGCCTCTGGGCCAATATTGATAAAATAATAACGTTCCGTAGATTGATTCATGCTTCGACATACTCTTGTCTCGCGATATCCGCAAATGTTTTTGTTTTTTTAGTTAAGAAGAGATATAAATTCTCTCATTAAAGCCTCTGCGCAATTGTCCCATTTCTCGCTGAAAATATAAGATGGTAACTCTTTCTCTCCATCGCGGGTGAATTAGAATTCTACTAAAAAGAAAACTCTTACAAAAGGACAAGAAAGACACACCTTCCAAACAAACAAAGTGAGACAAAGATCCTATATGGGATAATTGAATGGAAAGACAACAAATCAAAGAATTTGAGGTGTGAACTTCAATAGGATTATAGGACATTATATATCTCTTTTATACTGTGACATGCGTTATATTCGTGTATTTTGATTGAATTTTCTTTATTTCAACGCTATGTTTTGAAGAAACGATCTTTCACACAGTTTACTTATAGTATTTGTTTCATTTGTATATCGTATTTGATTGAAGAATACGACATATGACCTACAAGATTAAATAATATGATCATTTTTACTAATCAAATCAAATCAAATCAATCAAATGGGTAAATTGAAATATACTATGGTATTGTGATGTAAATTTATGATACTTTTATTCAGTTAACTAGATTTAATTTTCTATTGTTTAGCATTGCAGGGGAAAAAAGAGTAATACAATTTGTTAACGATAAATGTTACGATCTTAGAAAATTTTCTTCTCGAATTTAAAATTAAAAATTAAAAATGATTGAGATTTAAAAGTTTACAAACTCAAATAAATCTAATCTATTTATTTTAATTTTTAATTTTTTTTAAAAAAAATTATGGAACCAAAAACTTTTAAAACACCACCATGACCATCCTCATTTAGGGTGGCTTTATGTACACGTGGGCCATTTGTGAGCCACTGAGCCCTCCAGCTGGTGCCAATTTGTGACATGCACGTAGTCGCTCGCACATGGGCCACTACCTCCACGTGATATCTCATCCTCTGAGCACGTGCGCGCCCCAGTTCCTCTAGGCTTCATGGTTCTAAAGAAGAATCACAACTCGCCACAATAAGATGGTGTTTACAAGCTAATTGTTTTTTGAATTTTAGATTTTATCGCATTTGAGTTTTGTAGAACAATAGTCTATAAATTTGTTTATAAAAATTAAAATTCATGATCAAATACCCAATATGAAAAATCAAATAATGCAAAATGGAAAACCCAACTTGCCATACACCCCCTAAGTTGAATCCTCATTCGGAAAAAAAATAAAATAAAATAAGACTTTCGATCCAAAAACTAAAATGCATGTATGTGGTTGGGTCAATGGTGGAACTACAATTTTTTCATACGGGTGCGAAAATTAAGGCTCCATTAGACTAAAGGATCGAGTCTGACAACCTCACTCCGATGCATAAATCAGCCTAAGCATTAGGTCCCTTAAAAAACTGTAAGTGAAATCAAGAAAGTTTTAGAAGAATCTAATTAGAGATAAGGCAATAAAGACTCTATCCATACACGAATAAGACTAATGCTCCTTATGATAGAATGGCTTCTCAAACTGAGGCGGAAGAAATAAATAAAAATGGAGATGAATTCGATTCAATGGCCTGAGAACTTGTAGAAGACTACATTATGAAAATTAATTTCATATTTTATTGCAGTAAAAGAAAGTGCTAAAGGATTCTGTAGACTTGTATATCTATATATCTAGCTATATAAATGGGAGAGTTTGTTGTGCATTGTGAATCGTAGGTCGTGCGACACACCAAAATGACGTTTTGATGTACAAAAAATTGTTCAAACACTTACTACCACATTACTTGTTGTGCATAGTACACAGCAAAACCGCCAAGTCCCTAACTATATAGGATATATATCTAGCTATGTAGTATATACATGCATATATAGATATACAAGCAGATGCATGTACTTGCACTAATAATATAAGAACTTTTCCTTATAGGATGTTTATTAGTAATAAATTTGATAAGAGAATCTCTAACGTCAAACTATATATGCCCCCTTGGATGCCAACATGATGCCTAGAGAATAGGATAGTCTCCATACTTACGCCAAATATTGAATGGGTTAGTCAAATACCCATTAAATTAACATCTATATATGCATGTATCTCTTGGGATATTGTATGGTTTAGCCACAATATGAATTCAAACTGTCCCTAAGAGAGGGATCCCACCATATTATATGTTGGTCACTAAATATTACTAGTATTTTTGTGTCCGCGTATTTTTATAGGATCGTGATAAATAACGAGTCTAGATTGATTTAGCTCGATGCTCGGTTATTTAAATATTTTCTCACTTAATACTCATTCGATCGCCTCATAATCATAGCTCAAAACCTAAACACTGTGTAATATATTATCAGTTGGCACTCAGCCTTCGAAGAATCATTTTGTTCGGTCATGAGAAACCGATCAAGAGATTCATTCGACAAGATCTCGCAAAATGACGCCTCAAACTAGTCGGAATACTGAAAACTAAGTTCTCAATTAATGACCCGCATCTCCTAACAACAAAAGAATAACGTCATCAAATACCACCAGCTCGCCAAGAATACTCCTGTCTTTTACCCATTAAAGGGCCTACTAGGCCAAAATCAAAGCCGAAGTACGTTCTCTCATACACTGAATACGCACCGCGTATTTGGGCACGAATAAAGAGATCCATGTCACCAAGATTATTTTAGGGAAATTATTTTGAAGTTACTAAATAATTAGTAATTTGGTTAGCTGAACTAGAAACTAAAAAAAAAAACTGGCAGGCTACAGCTGTTGCATGAACGTGTCAGCTACTAGCTAGACTTGAATATATATATATGCATGATTGTCAATAATTCAAAGCATAGAATGGGAATAAATGGTGGAAGATCCAAAAGAATGTATAACAAGGGGGTCACAAATTATGGACCAGTTGGACCTATAAAACTTTACCCACTGATAATGGGACGAGGTTATTGTGCATTGCGCACAGCAGTTCGTGTTGCGTGTCAAAATGATATGCAAAATATTATCTAAATAGTTCGACGATAATCGATTAATTTTCGGTCAGTATTTTACGCAACAAAATAATATCATTTTGACGTGCAACACGAACTATTATACATTACGCACAGCAGCCTTCCAAATTCGGGGCAACATTGTGCTTGCAGAGTAGGTAACTTTTTTTTTTTTCCTAAATGTTATTGGATTATTCATTATTTGGTGGGTGATGCGTAAGAAAAAATAAACTGGTTATCTAAAAAGAATTTGTACCTAGTGAGTATAGAAGCATCGATTGAGCAGCACAGACCAAACTAAGGTTTTGAATATCGGATCGGTTTGGGTATTAATTTTTTTATTGGTACGGTATGTAAAGGTACCAGTCATGTACCGAGTACTGTATCGAATTTACGGCAACTATTAATATAAAATATAGAGAGAAAGTCCAAAAAAATTAATTTTTTTCACAATTCTTAAAAAAAAAAAATCCAGTATCGACCGATATGACCGGTACGGCTGGTGCCCGGCCGGTATTGAGAACGGTACAGTACTAGAGGTACTTGGTACTATTTTTATACAAAAACAGTACGTACCGGCCAATACCAGCCGATACGGTACGGTATTTACAATATTAGACCAAACCACTCTCTAGTCTGTTATGAATAGTTTGCTCAGCCGTAAGTAATTTGCTCGGTTTTACCCTTCATCCGAATGAGCTCTCAAAGAGTTATGATATGCAAGGGGGCCATCAATAAGATTAGAGAAGGGTCTCGACGCGTCTAAAAGAATCTTAAAATTATAAGAAGATCAGGTCAAACCCATGGGGAAGAGACGCTCATGATAGAAGTGTGCAAACCAAAAAGTCAAGTACCTAAACTGGGTATCCACCACTTGGGCACGTATAAGCCCACCTACGTCCACCATTGGAGATACGATGCTCTTGTAACTAAAGAAACTCGAGCGCTTGCTTTTCAAATCTCCATATTTCTAACATGGATATTAAAAAGGTATTGGTTGTCAATACGCCGATGTCATATCGGTTTGCGATGAAATGATCCAAATAGGCCTCATTGACCAAATTATCATTACCTTATCTGATCTCCCATAAAAACTTAGGTGCTTGATCTTGAAATTTGATGCCCTAACTAAAATTACTGAGATAGCCTCACATACAAACTTAAGTAGTTGATCTTGAAATATGATACACCAAGTAAAATTGGTCAAATCATCAATAAGGGATGAGAGGGACACTGCATGTGTCATTGTGCTGTGTACAAAACACATAAATGTGGCTTTAAAACGAGGACTCCCATTGGCCTGCAAGCCCCTTCCATACAGAATCGCACTAGGGTTAGCAGGACACCTACCCTATATATCAGGGGGTACCCCAAAACTTTGAAATTGCAACAAACAGACAAAACCTGATGGAGGAACATGTAAGGAAAGATTGGTCCAAATATGATTGGAGGACAACTCATGGGGGTACATCCACTGTGTGAGTCAGTGGTTCAGAGTGATCTATTACATAAAAACAGGTGGGCCCTCCAAAGCCCAATGATGCTTCAAACCTATAAATTGGGCCGCCATTACCAAATTGGGCCCCCCCTTTCCAGCCTGGATATAGGTAGGGGTTGGAATAAACCTACCTCTCCCTATCTAATGCAGTTATGAAGTGTTTTTATTACCTGATTTGTAAATATTAATTGGTACTTCAATTTCTAGTACCATAATTGATGGCAGAAACTTGTTCATTTTCAAAAGCTGCACATCCATTACATTAGGTCTCTAAATTATTTTTACTAAATTACTTTGCATTCAACATGTGTTATGCATGGAGTATTGAGAATCTTTATTAATTCTTCATCTTTTTGTTTGTTCCGGTGCATGCAATCTATTTATGGAATTTAGGATTGTTAAAGTTGATCGCAATGTAGCTGATGAGTTCGTTCTGGCTCTGTTCAGTCACAAATCGGTTAATGGCAAGTTGCTGTCGCTGAATAATTTATATTTACATATGAGTTGGTGATATGTCCGCACGAATGACCGCCCAACCGCCCAAACACATATATTGACCCGATTAGTGGATGCTCATCTTGATTGCGAGTGCTTCGCTAAGTACCACTTTAAGGTAATCGAGCACTTTATCCTGACTGAAGGAGTCCACTAAGGGTGCCCCTAACTGCAAGGACAACATCGGAAATGATGCCCTTAACCATTTGAAATCCCATAGATAGCGCGCACAATCCTCCCAATATGGAAAGGAGGCATGATGAGTGGCCATAAGCGCTGCTGTTGAGATTAGCCCCTCCTTCAAACCCTATTTAAGGAGATCTCCGACCATGAGACTAAGTATAGACACATACGCTTTCATTGCACTCGTATTCTTTTTTTGCATTAATAACTTGAGCGCCGGAAGATTTTTAACCTAATGACCACTCCGATCGTCAAAATTATTTGCAGCAGCCAAAGTAGGAGTGCAAACCATCTCATAAGTTTCTAATATCATCATAAGGTTGCTGACCATAGGGCTGGGTGTTCTCGAGTATTATTTTGAGATTTTTGTATTTATTTGCAGTTCCAGTGTTCTTCCAAAAGAACGTGGTGAGTGCACAGTTTCTCCACCCCAAACACAAATTGGAGGGAGGCACACCCAACTCATTGATTTATCCAAAACACTTACCAAAATGGTCCACACCACATACCAACAGAAAATTTAAAAAAATAAGAAAAAAATGAAAAAAGAAAAACTTTGAGGAGTCCTAGTAAGCTGGGACCCAAGATGGAGAAAGGACACGTGGAGACAGGCTGCCAAGGTTAAGTAATTGAGTAAGGGGAAGTGCTATGGTCACAGAATTGGGAACCCGGAAGCATCCCAGACGGTGGCACCCCCCTCTCCCCCTCTGTTCCCTTTCACTTTCTACCAAAATGCTACACCCACACATTTATTTTTACCGCTTTTAGTATTAATTTAATTGTTTTTTCTATTTACTTTTTTGTATTAGTTTTTTTATAAATTATTAGTTCGTCTTTCATCAAAAATTTAAAAAGTATATTTTTTTGTATAAAAGTTAAAAAAAAGTTCATTAAAGGCTAAAAATACATAAACATAATATGTTTCAGCTTAATTTTCGTCGTTTATACAAAAAATTAGTTTTTGACACATATTTTTTACTTTTCTAAAACATCTCTTCAATACAAATCAATAATCAAACAATATTATTAGTTCGTCTCAATAAGATATTTGAAAAAATAAAAATTTATGTTCAAAAACTAAACAAAATTCATTAAAGGCGAAAAATCAACCGAAACAAACATTGTTTAGGTTTATCTTTTGCCTTTAGTGAATTTTTTTAGTTTTTGATACAAAATCATAATTTTTTACTTTTTTCAAATATCTCGTCTTGGCGAACTAATAATATTGTCTGATTATTAATTCATGTCGACGATATATTTTAGAAAAGTAAAAAATATGTCAAAATTTAAAAAAATTTAATAAATAACAAAAAATAAGTCGAAACAGTCCATAGTCTTTTCAAATATCTTATCGAGACGAACTGATAATATTATTTAATTATTAATTCATATCGACAAGATATTTTAAAAAAGTAAAAAATATGTGCCAAAAACTAATTTTTTTATAAACGACAAAAATTAAGCTGAAATAGATTTTGTTTATATATTTTTTGTTTTTAGTGAATTTTTTTTAAATTTTAGACAAAAAATATACTTTTTAAATTCTCGATGAGAAAATGAACTAATAATTTATAAAAATAAATAAATAAAAATAATAATTAAATTAATACTAAAAGTGACAAAATAAATGTGTGGGTGTGGCATTGTGGTAGAAAGTGAAAGGGAGGGGGGCGTGGAGAACGGGCTGCCAAGTCATCATCTGGGATGCTTCTGGGTTCCCCAATTTGGTACCCTAGCATTTCCCTGCACGATATCATAGGAAATGTCATCCTTTATAACGAATAATTCATGTTTTCAAAATAATATATGTCGTTGTTTACCTGATATTTTTTAATAATAATATTATCGCTATAAATCGCTTTTTATTTTTCAAATAATTTAGTAAGAATATATATTGATGTATCACTTTCAAGATTTGTAACTTTATAATTTAGCAAGAGTTGTCATATAATCCTCCCCTCATTGATAGATATTTTTCTTTATTTTTTATTAAATTCACATTAAATTTTATAAATTAATCATTCGTCTTGACATAAAAAATTTAAAAAGTAAAAAAATGACAAAAAATATCTTAAGTTTTTTTTCAGTGTCTTTAGTATGATTACCGTCGTTTTGCCTAATTTTTTAATTTTTTAATTTTAATTTTGATTTTTTAATATTTCTCGTCAAGGCGAATAAAGGAATGCAAAAAAAAAAAAGTTATTAAAAATGCAAAATATTAATAAAAATACTATCTCTAACATAAAAAAATGATTATGTTCAAATTCATAATCGAGAGAAAGCCTAGAAACATACTCTTTTGTGCACAAATGTAGATACATAAAATGATATGAATTTTACATACATCAAGCGATTGGTTTACATACATCAAGCGATTCTGAACACATTTAAGGACATGATGTTGTGTGACATAGTGGTAGTGTTACAGGTGGCGAGGAGAAGGGGCTTTTATGAGGCAAACCCAAGTGGCCATCATCATCTATCCATATTCATGTGATTTCATTAAATAAATATATACATATACATAGATATATATAAAATGTTGGTTATGGTGCAGGGGGGGAGGTTATGGGTGTGGGTGAAATCAAAAGCAAAGCGAACCCCAAAAAGGAAAAGCCATGATTCTTGTGGCTTACGAGAACAAAGGGTCACTTTCTCCCTCCCCATAAATATGCTCCTCCTACCAACTTTACCTATTTCTCCCCCATCTTTCCTTTTTATTACAACTTTCCCTTTCTTTTCTCTTCTCCCCTTCTCCCTTCTCCCTTCCCAGCTCAAATTCTTACGTTCATATATCATCACTGCAAACTTCATACTTATTGCAAAATGCTGTTATTTGATTTGCCTAACAACAGATGATGTCGGAAAATGGACGATCGATTTGCATTCGATCCTGTCCATAGTTTGTAAAACACGGAAATTGTGTCAGTCAAGAACCTCCAACGTTTTAGTTTGGTCATTAACTCATCAAGCAAGTGATATTTTTTATTTTTTTATTTTTCGGTGGTGTAATATATTTATAAGGGGTTTGACCAATTCTATCGAGTGATTTTTCGGGATTGAGTATCATTTCTTTAGATTATGCTAATGATTAATTTAACTTTTGGCATAAAGTTGAGCTGTTTGAAAGTAGCTTGATACCCGAATTGTTAAGAGTTCAATCCATTGCATTAAGTAAATGTGCAGAGTTTGAGTTATTTATTTGCTTAATCGGGTCAAACTCGAATTTAGTCATAAGTCAACTTGTTCAACTTGTACAAATAAACTCAGCTTGTACATATAAAGCTCGAGTTTACTTGTAGAGACTCGTTTAATGCTTGAATAGAGCACATGTTTTTGAGCGTTAATTCAACTTAAGTCGACTTTAGTACTCGTTGACATTCGCATATTTACATGGGTTATTTTCTCTCGCCCACTTTCACTTATTACTCGAATCATTTTCCTTTTCTACTTGGTCCCAT
>JABCMJ010050092.1:0-10007 GCA_014822125.1 Arbutus unedo | reverse complement strand
GTGGGTGTTGCAATGCCACAACCTCGAATGTCAAGAGAAGACCCATTGGCTACTGTAACCTGTCCATTCCCAGTAAGTGGAGAATACTCAGAAAGAGTACCTGTAGTCCCGGTCATATGATCAGAAGCACCAGAGTCAATAACCCAAGTGCGCGGAGTAACCATGCAAGCGGTGGAGTTACCTGTAATAAATGTACCAACAGCAGGAGAAGAGAGCACAGGGAACTGAGTGTATCGGTCATACTCAGCATCAGACATATGGACCATGTGACCCGCGGAAGAGGAAGCAGAGGCAGTAGCAACACGAGCCATAGAAGATGGCTTAGAGCCCATCTGGGGACAATGTGGACAAATGTGGCTAACAACACCATAATGCTGACAGGTGCAAGTCTCCGGAGATCCAGTACGACCACCTGTACGCCCGCCTCGACCCCGACGGCCGCCACGGGCCCCACCCGGGGAAGAAAAACAGGCAACCCTATCAGCGGAATCAGGGGGTAGAGGGCGAGCATCAGAGTGACTCACCGAGTGACTCACACGACGAAAGGCCTCCGGGAGGGATGGAATATCAGCCCCAGCAAGGATCTGTGACCGGGCAGCCTCATAGTCACCACCACCAAGACTGGCTAAGTAGAGCACCACCATAATCTGATCGCGCTGACGGCGAAATACTGTGGGTTCGGAAGTAAATGGGAGCAAACAGTCAAACTCATCAGCAAGAGTCTTGAACCCAGCATAGTGCTCCTGAAGAGTTTTTCCCTCACGCGTGAGTTGGAAGAACCCCTTCATCACATCAAATAGGCGGGACAGATCATTAGCAGTGGAATAGGTATCAGACAAGGATTGCCAAATCTCCCTCACAGTATTGGCATTTGCGACCAACACCTCAACAGATTCATCCATAGAGTTCAGCAATAAAGTAAATAATCGGGCATCATCCCGAAGCCAGGAACGGTACTGAGGGGAAGTCGCGGGCGGAGCACTGTCTGTCAGATGTGAATCAAGATCCATACCCTGAAGAGACTTCAGGACTTTCTTTCGCCATAACACATAAGTGGACGAGCTAGTCAGCTTGGTTTCCACCAAACGAGTGGATGAGGAGAAGATCTGAGGCCGGGCGGGCTCGCAAGCCACCACGGGCTGAGCAGACGGGACAGATGTCGGTGGTGGCAAAGAATCAGTAGTCGACATGACTATGATAATAGAGGATATAGGACAAATCCTGCTCTCGACAACTATATGAGCCTGACGAACCACCAATCACCAGATCAAAACATTCATCCACCAAGAACAGAGTAATAACCAAGGAGCAGCACTGACAGATCAAGTAGGCATGATGCCGGAGCAGGCAAGTACGAGGGAACACACTAGTAAATCTGGAGAGGACAGATCAGTCCACTGCCCTATAGAGATAGAGGAGAGCAGCAACAAGAAAGGCAGTAGCAAATCTAAGAAGGTGCGGCGGTGATGGTGGCAGACAACGGCGGGCGGTGGCGGTGGTGGTCAAACAGCCAAGGGGCCAGATCGGGAGAGGCAGCAGCACTGGAGGTGGAGGGTTGCAAGTGTAACGGTGGTAGTGGCAGAGAGAGGAGGCGACGCCAGAGGAAAGGAGGGTGGGGGCGGCGACGAAAGAGGCAGCGGAAGAGATCGAAAGTAGATCTAAAGAGGGGAGCCTAGGATGCCAATGATGGCAGTAGAGGCGCGACACCACCGGAAAGATCAGTACATAACCCGCAGCGGCAGAATAGATTTAGGGTTTTATTATTTTTTATTCTTTACTACGGCTCTGATACCATGTAAAGAGGAAAACCCACACTCTTTAGAGAGGGGCGAGACGTTTATTTATAATAAAGTGAACGAGGTTAGGGTTAACTTAATGGGCTCTAGTCACCGAGACCCATTAGGGTTAACCTATACATGTAACCTAATACGTAACAACTAGCATGTTTGTATATTTTGTACTTTATGTAAACATGTGGTGCAGTGACTTAATAACCCTTGCCAATTAAAACGCACATGATAAACATGTGAAATGGGTGGAGTCTGCTAAAACATGCAGAAAGGGTATAGGTTGGTCCCAAAAGCTGCAGCTAAAAGGTTAACCAACCCTGTGGTTATAAGGATACACTCTCGGTTGCACATGGTCAAACTTAATAAACAAAAGGATATTGTAATGTATGAAATCAAGTAATTAAGGCACAAAGAATAACTATCTGCCAATTGGGGCTGAAATCCATTCTCAAGTCAACAGACTAGGCAGCTTGGTCTCAGTAGTCCCCCATTCCCATGCGCGGTTGCGTAATCAATAGGTTGGAATTATTAGCTTTAATTCAGTTTTGCTGCATCAGCCCATTTGCTGGTTCCATGATCTAGATTAGCAAAGTGAGCTATATTATAGCACATAACTCTCTGACTGATGACTATCAATGGTTTTAAGAATCTATATTATAGGATGCTAGACTTTTAAATTCACAAATTGCTAAAGTTGACTCTGGTTGAAATATATCGAAGTGTGAAGTGATTTTTTCACTGAATTCAGAATTAACAAATTTCGGGAAGTTGGGAAGCACCAATTGGACAATTAACATGGATTTCATGCACAATAAACGCAAGCAACTTCATCTATTATGAGTTCACATGGTTCGAGATCATGCTACTGCAAGGATGAGGCAACTCCAAAAAGGACATGGGTGGTAACGCAACCATCACATTGGTGTACAGAAAGTTTAACATTATAATTTATAGCAGAATGAGGAAATGGGTTTTGTCGTAGATCCCAAACCATTGTATACGAGAATTGACGAGTTCAGATTCATTTAAACCTGGAATAGGCATCTGTCTAGTATTATGACATCTGAGGCGAGTCCTGAATATATAAAGTGATTTGTTGACCGTAATTTGTTGAGTGAGTGATTATGGTACAACATTGAGTTATTCACTAATGTCTTGATTGGTTTCTTCAAGTTTTTCCATAGTTGTGAATATACTTACTTTTGCAGGCTGGATCTGTAGAAGGTCAAGTTGTGGAAATGGGCCTTACAACAACATCATTACTAAGTGCGGAGAAATTTCCAACCATAGTTCCAAATTCAATGTTCTCAAGTCAGGTTGGCTTGCTTTCTCTTACGTTCATATTGTTTCTTTTCTAGCTCTTCTGCTATTTACCATGCTGGTTGTCTTTGTTGTGCGACGTCAGTCTTGTTGTCTGCCCTACTGATTACCTTGAGGCACGTTACAAGATGTGCATATTTAGTGCACTGATGCCATAGTGTGAACTTTCTTCTGTTGAACTAATGAACAGTATAGATTCACCACTATGAGTCCTCATTGTCTCAGAAGCTTAAGTTGCTGGGAAGATTTCAAAAATTCATGTCAAGCTCTCTAAGACTAACATCCTTCGTCACGTGGACTCCATCCTGCATATCTAGGTGCAAGTATCTAAACATGCAAAGACTGTAGAGACTTGAAACCAAGACAGTGCATATCAATCTCTGCAAAGTACTTACTGATGTCACTTTACGTTCCACTTGCTCATCACCCTTTTACAAAGCACAACATGAGAATGTCACACTGTTCAGTATTCACAATGACGCAGGTTCCAAGGGAGGTAAGCGTACGATTCCCTCCGAAAAAGTGCTGCAACTGACATATAGAGTTATTGCATTTGCAGTGAAACAAATTCAACCGTTTCACAAGTGTCATTGAGTGCATTGTTGCCCAGTGTCTTTCAATGTCAACCATCAAAGCATAAACTGTTACCTTATGTTATAATTAGCATAATTCAGTAATTAGTTGAACATGAGCTATTCATTATTAGCATTATCTTAAGTTTACCTCAAGTCAATGTACAAGTACTCACATGGGCAGTGGATCTAAGGATGCTAAAACATAGAAAATTTAGATGTAGTAATGTGGATATTGAAACATGTGCTTTTGAGGAGGGTTAATTCTTCTGTGTTCAGAAAGAGTCTTGACGGAAAAGTATGTAATATCATGGTTCCTACCTTTTTAAGCAGGACGATTGGCAAGGCAGGTTGAAAGAGGTAATATATCACTTTGTCCATGTGACATTTTCTGATGTGAGGATCAAATACATAAGGTGGGATATGACTTAGTAGGAGCATGATTTGAAGTAGAGCAAACAGCCACTAAGTTGTCCATATGTGCTGCTCTTTTTTAATTGCCTAATCAGTTACACAAAATACTGTATTAAAGGAAGTTCCACACGAGCTATAATATAGCCATTTTTTAGATGCACTGGCTTTTTTGTGTTTACTGTTTAGTTTTGTGAAGCTATTTATGTCATTCCACTTCTGATGACAAGCATGGAAAGAATATACAAAGCGATGTGGAGTTTTATGGGGAATGAGCGTTATGATCATATTTTTTAAAATAAGGTGTTGATGCAGATTTTCACTTGTTACAAGGTATAGTAGTTATGGGTACTTAGTAGGCGGTTGAAAGACCCACCTCTGAATAAAGCCTTCAGGTTGGGTGATATCAAAGGGGAACCTCGACTAGCTTATTTGTCCGTGTATTATTCAACTCATCTCTCCACTTATCTTGAGAGTTCCTTTGCACGAGTAAGAAACTGATGTATTTTCACATGGCGCCCTTGGTGGAGTAGTCATTAGGTCATTTTGCAAGCTATTGAACATGAGTTGTAGTGGTCACTAATGATTTGTATGGCCCAAGAAGGACTTTGGTCTCTTATATGGTTTTTACTTTTCAGCAGTTCTAGGATATGTTAAATTGTAAAGGTTTACTAATCTCCTGTTCATGAACAAAAATCCTTGCGGGAATAGTAGTCGTCAAACAACTAAAGAGTATGCATGGAGTCTTTCTCTTTATATGGGAAGGGTGTTCTGGAGAATTAATGTGAAGCTTTTTCTCCTCAGTGAGCCTTATCTTAGGAGTTATTCCGAGGGATTTATAGGTAAAATTACTAGATTCTTCTCTTTCTCCTTTTCCTCTTTGACAAATTTGCTATTCTATAAAAGTTAACTTACCATTTCAAAACCGTAGTAAATTAAGCTTAAAATAACATTGACTCCTTACCCTACACAGTGTCCTTAAATGTAGTGATGGAATCACGCAAGTACTCATTGATGTCATCTTTCAGTCCTCCAAATAACTTGTTTTCTGGAAATCTGGCAACAGCGCTAAATTACTCATTGCTTTGGCCTTCAAGCAATTTGTGTTCTGGAACTTCGACAGCCTTATTCTGAACCAATTTTTGAGCTTTTTCCCATTGAAAAATAATTTATCTCCCAACTTCTGTAACCCAAATCCTAAAATTCATTCTCATTCTAAACTTACCACAAACCTCCTTGTAGGCAGCTTCATCACGAGTTCCATAGTGTCCTCCAATAACCATATTACTGGATGGTGACATCTTTATTGTGAACAACATGAGAAAATGGAAATAGAGCAGAAACAAGAGGTAAAATTCAACAAGCTGCTACTCTTGAAACTGAGCTGATTTTATTTCCTTGTCTTTTACAAACCTTATAATTTATTTTCTTCCTTTTTTGAACACAAACCCTAGAATCTCTTTCTATCCTAGTGTCATAGGAAACCCAATTGTTGGCAGCTTTATCATAAGTTTGCCAAAGTGTCCTGCATCAGCTTCATTACTCTATGGTGACTTGAGTGAAATTTGAGCTTTATGGGAAATGGAAATGGAGGAGAAACAGGGCAACAAAACAATGAAAAGAAAATGGTTTTGCAAAACAGGTTGTTTCGTTTTATTTATCATGGGTTGGGCTATGAAGGTTGGGGGAGAAAAAGAATTTATTTTAAAACTTTGACTGAAATGTCATGATGATAGTTGTCAAGTTCCCGGTAGACAGCTGTGGAAATATACACTTAAGAAAGGTTTAATGTTTTGAAAACTCAGTGTGTATGCTTAAGTTGGCTTTGGGAGAGCAGTGCGTACTTTACACTGTTCCAATACCTCTGGGAGACCCTTGGTTTTGGAATTCCAGTAGTATCCTTCTGTCTGTGCCCACCTTAATTCAGGAGACATATCGGACCTCATAATTTCTGAAAAGACCTGGATTCATTAAATGGCTTCATATAAGATTCTTTTGGGCTTGTAAAAGAGGACAATGGAAGGTTTTGCATAGTTATCAAGGGTTCTATTGTTACTGTTCGTTAAGGTCTTCAAAGTAGATGAACAGAAATCCTTAATCGTGACACTTGACGTTGAAGAAACTAATTGTTCATCACTGGCCAAGGCTGAACCGCAGCTAACATTTCTGGTTAGATTATCTGCTCAATAGCGTCATGCCATCGGGGTGTGTAGTTGATACCACAGGGTATAGTGGAGGAAGTATTGAGTGGTTTAATCCCTTTTCTTGTATTTTTCATTTTCCTATTTCCATTGGGTTTTGGGGATTCTCTCTCTCTCTCTCTCTCTCTGAATTTACGCAATGAGTAGCTCTTTCTTTTGTTATCCATGGATCTTTCGCCGTCTTTTTTATTCTTTATGCTGTTTGTACTATCACCCCTGGTTTCTCTATGTATACCAACACAGTTCAGTGTATACAACCATTGACGCACAATTTTTCAGGTGATTGTGAATAAATCAAGGGCCCACTGGCGTGCCATGGTGACCAAAATTCCTTTCCACGTTGAGGATACCGATAAGATTCCCCTGATATCAGAAGTTATAAAGGCCATGCTCAGATCGCACCCGAAAGTTTTTTTGGAGAAGGAGCCCCCATACTGTTTCCTCTCTCGGATAGAAAGATTGTATGCTGAACTGACTCTGGGATGCAATCTGAAACCAATGGTATGTTTTCTTTCTCAAGTCTTTGTGGTCACAACTTATTGTCATTTTACTGGAACAAATTGATTATATTTCGGCATCGCAAAATTGGCCTGCATTATGAGGATAATAACCATGAATATGTGAACACAAAGTTTTGTTCTGAGTTATCTTGAAGAAAGTTGGGAGTTTTACTATTTTCACTCTAGTTTTTTGATTTATTTTCCATTTCTTATTTGAAGTTATATATCTCGTTGATTTCTGTGTGGTGCATGTACTACATAACCGACTTCACTTCACACTATTGTGTGCGCATTTTACATCCAATTGCATCATCAAATATAATGCTCTCCAGTGTAATGTGATACTAAATAAATATCTTCTTGAGGGAGTTTGTGTTCATTATCAGATTTAATTATGATTGAAATACTTGCTTCCCTACGGAATTTCTACACCTGTTATTACTAATGGGCTCTGTTTGGATCTCATAAAGAGGGGAGGGACAAAAGGCGAATTGCTGAAGAGCAGATTTCTTTCTAAAGCATAGTTTTCCACTTCTCGTTCTTAAGATTTGACTTCAAATATCTGGTGATAGATCATAGATGCACATTGAAAAACCTTGTTTCTAAATATATGCATACTTTGTGTGAAGATTGCATTTGGCGCTTTGTGATTGTTTTTGCTTCTCGTAATCAAATATGATCAGACGCATACCATCTGATCTCCTTTCTTTTCCCCTAATACTGGCTTTTCATCGTTCTATTTTCGGTGCTTGTAGAACAAAGACGAGTTGTACTCGACAGAGCAGGATATTCTTTTGCAGGCAGTCCAGATAATCAAGCAGTATGGTGCTAGACTGGGTAGCACTATGGACGACATGACAAGTTACTGATACATTGGATGTACAAAAAAGATAATGCACAATTTTAGTTTTGTATGTACTGCATTTTGACCTGTTGATAGATTGAGGATTTGGGCTTCACAATCCTGCAGTTTTTGTTGATTGCACTATAATCTTGCCATTTTTATAACATTTTGTTGCATGGATATATGCACGCATTTCACGTAAAGTATAAAAATTAATTGGTAAATTTGATCCTATTAAAATTATAATATTTCTCCAATTATTTCACATAAGGTATACAAATTGTTCCAAACATTTCACACCGTGTATAAAAATATATTAAGCATTTTATTCAAGTAAAAAAAAAGTATTTTTAGTATGTGGATTGTGCAAGAAATTATTTTGCATTTGAATAAAAATCAGTTTATGTATAATAATTTATGTGTCTATAATTAAAAACATATTTTTATTTTTTTAACGAATAAACCTTTCTCTTAAATAAAAAAACTATCAAGTGTTGTTTTAAATTAACATGTAGGTAAGATTTTATATTTATCTCTTATTTAGAGAAAAATTGTAATGTGATTTTAATTAAGATTTTGATTCTACTGGTCAAGATTTTTGGCTTCGTGCTTATTAATGCAAAAACATTGTATATAACATATAATCAATGTGTGTGTATCTGTATGAATTCGTTAGTTTGTCTAGACATAAATGGTGGGATATAAGATTTTGTGAGACGTGCGAAAGGATATGTGTGGATATGATATCTAATAAATATAGAACTAGATATAAATAGAATGATATCTTGTGTTTATTTTGAATGAATATGTAGGATATGCACATTGATATGCTAAGACATGAAGTTCAATTGTGTACTTTGCTTTCACAGCAACCATTTATATGATAAAATTGTCCTTTAACACAGTCAACATGAAGTAAATCTAAAAATTATCATGTCTAATTTTTCAGCCATGTTTGCCCATTTTTAAGTAAAAATAATAGACCAACTATGAAAAGTTGGTATTCTAAATATTAAAAAAAAATTAATGTAGAACATGTTGAACAAAACTTGCTATACTTAAAAAACACCATAATACATAACCTGTTGTACAAAACATACTGAACCATAAATCATAAAAATGCAAAACCTCTTATATTTAAAACGGACAAATATATCAATGGGACTAACATAATTGTTAAGATACTCAAACAAATGGAAAAAGCAATCATAAATTACACTAACAAAGAAACACTATTCGGCAAAAAATTTCAAAATAGCAGTAGTGTTTCAAAATAACACGTAAAAGTATGCATCATACATGTGGCTATTAAGGAACACTTTGGCCTATTTTTCAATATCATAAATTACTTATATTATGTTCATACTACCAAACTTTTACCTAAACATAACCCCCGAGCAAGAGATACAACCACTCTACCTTATCCTCTTGAGGCAAGTTAAAAAATATGTCTATTTTGTCAGCATGAAGTACAATCATGCGAGCTACCTTCAATCTAGACTGGAAGTCCATGGGCAGCTACATCAGTTTAGCAAATATCTTCTTCATAGAATCCAAAAGGTGTTTGTCAAGTATATCAGCTACAGCTTCAACAGACTCTAGTGTAACTGATTCTATTTCCACCTCAGCATCTGTTCCAGCTCAATATCTGATAACTGCAGAGCACGTGTAACTGAAATTTAACTGATGAGAAATCAGTTAGTGGAGGTGTAGTCTGGATAGTTAGTTAGGAATCAGTTAGGTTGTTACCAACTAGAGAGCATGTGTTTGTTAATTGTATATAAATAGGCTTATAGTTTCTCTTTCTGTATGTGTGAAAAATATCAATTGAAAATGGCCTTCGAGATTTCTTTTACTTTCCCTCTTCTTCTTCTCCTTTCTGTATTACAAGACATTCATCAATGTCTTAGCTGAATAATATGATCATTCAAGAAATTGTGATCAATATCAGATAAGTTTTAATGGTATCAGAGCTTTATAAAGCGCAAGCTGTTCTTCGATCATTCACAAATTGAGTTCAATTTTTTCAATTTCTCTCCTACAAACAAGCTTCGAGCAAATCATCAGTGGCAGATCTTCAATCACCAGAGTATATTCCAACTTCTCTGTGTTTCCTTATTGCTAATTTTCAGTCTTTCGTGACTGTCAAACTTGAAACCTCAAACTACTTTGCATGGAAAACGCAAATTGAGAACGCTTTAATAGCAAATAACCTTTTTCAGTATGTGGATGGATCATTCTCAATGCCATCAGAACAGATTACTGATGAATCCGAAAACAAAATACCAAATCCACACTTTGAGAATTGGAACAAAATAGACAAAATGCTCTTGTCTTGCATTATTGCAACCCTAACTCCTTCAATTCTT
>JABCMJ010050067.1:0-10884 GCA_014822125.1 Arbutus unedo | reverse complement strand
GATGTTGGTCTAATATTAGTTTAAAAAAATATTGATACATAGAACCGGCCCCATATATATATATATATATACATATAACATAAAATTAAAACTAAAACTAAAATTAATACAGTTTTTTTTCTTTAGTTTAATTGCATACGTATGAATTATGCAAATGAAAAATTTATGTTAAATTAGAAATAAAGTTGACTTCTCTTGTATTTTTTTATTATTTTTATAATTTCACTTTGTAACTGTATTCTATTTGTTAACTATTTTTTTATTTTTATAGTTGAAAATTTTCCTTTAATGATAATATAATATTTTATATGTTATTTGTGAATTTAATTTGTTGTTAAAATATAAATAATAGTCCATTTTTTAAATATGAATAGGAATTCATTTTAAAAAAAATTGTATTCAGATCGGATCGGTATAAATTCAGAAAAATTTTGGGTATCAATTCAATTCGGGTATTAACCGATATCTTATGAATAAAGTTATAATTCACCGATTTGAATAACCAATAAACATCGAATTAATTATGATTATCGGTAACGGATACGAATGTTCTAATATCCGATCCGATCCAATCCCGTTGGTGTTTCGCCTTCTACTCGTCTCTCTCGCTTTTTCTCATGCGTATGCTTGGGAAGCTGGCAACATAATTTACAGATAAATAATCTCTCTCTCTCTCTACAGAGATCTATTATGCTCTCAACACCTTGGATTTGAGGCGAGTTTTTCCTCCTGAAAAATCACTTCGCCTCCACAACCATGGTTTCGACGCACAAGCTCAAATCTGTGGATTTCTACAGGTCAGATCTCTCTACTTCCGCTTTCAATTCTGATTCCTACTCACGTTGTTACTTTATATGCGAAGCTGCACGTTGATAGATCCGATATAGACTAATGTGGCCTAGATTCGTAATTGATTGTTATAGTACGTTTGGATAGAGGTCAGGTGTTGTTGTTGTTGTTCTTCAACCATGGACTTGCAGTTGGTGAGTCTACCTCTGAACGACCGAACGCTTAGGTTCGAGTGAATAGTTGAAGAATTTATGGATTTGATGAAACTTTCAGTAACCTAATCAATCTTATGAACAAATGAAGCTCGAGCAATTATGCACCAGATATCAGGAGAAATGACGAGCAAAATGTGGAGTGTTCTTCTTAATCACTCAACATCTCAATTCATACAAGAACTAAACTAATCTCACTTTTTGCGTGAAGAAAGAGAGTTAAGAGACACTGGTATTTATATTTTTACAGCAGCTATACACAGCTTAAAATTGAACGCCCCTAACTTCAGTTCAGGTAACACCTCCACTACGAAAACCATCTGCATCAGTAAACACCTAACTAACTGACTAGGCCATTTACTATTTAAGCCTTCCTTGCTGTTATTTAAAACAGAAACATTTTCTTCACTTAACATTAGTAACAGGTGTCGTATGAATTTAATGATCTTTGGGTAGCTCCATGAAACTTTTGGATGGTTGTTTAAGGTTTTCGTGAAATTTAGATTTTGTTCATCTTGGATAAGAAGGGACATTCCCTAGTACGCTAATTCCAGTGCGTTTTGGAGGATAAGACTGGATATAGACACAAGTTTAACATGGGGATAAAGATAAAGCTCTGATCATTTGTCAAGAAATTGATGCTTGAAATTGTTTACTGAGAAAATTTTAGTGAAGTGAAACGAAGAAAAAAAGTAACTCAGCTTTCTTTTGTGTTTATTTGATAAAGGAACCTTATAAAAAAATAAAAAACTAATAGTTTTAATTGTGCAAAAAACTAGTGTAAAAGCAAGATTTCTGTAAAATCTTGTGTTTTTTGCCGGACATGTTTTAAGGGAAAATTAATACTTGTGGGAAAGATAGAGATGCGAGTCCCAGATTTTTTTTGGTAAATGAACACACAAAATATAGGAAAGTTCAATATTATTGCACTTATATTTCTTTTTCCACCAACTGAACAGGGCCAAAGAGTAAAGACACTTAGATACTGCATCTTCCATGGCAATTTCACTGGCCCTTTCACTATGTGGACCCACATATCATCACTTGGTGTAGGGCTACCAATGATGCGATAGAGGTGGTGATTAATGTAATGATTTATGTTAGGAGCTTGTCCATATTGGATAGGATTCCTCAAAAAACTAGTATGCGAGCCTAGACAGCCTGCCTAGTGCCAATTGATATTCTTTGAAAAGCTTTACCACGGTGTCAGAAGCAGTCTTTGAGAACATGTGGGTGCTTTATCCAACACCCGCTTGCGAGTCTGGCTTTGCACATGCGAGGGAGTGTTAAGAGCTTGTCCCACATAAGTTAAATAATGTTTTGAAAGCTAGTATATGGGTCCAGGTCTCCATTCAGTGCCAAATTGGTTCAAGTTGGGTTTTTTTACATGTTATGGAGAGTCTTTTAGAGTTTTTATTACATCTCCCATGTGCTGCGGCTGCCCTCATACTTGATTGGGCTGAGAGAGTTTGCCGCTTAAAAGAGCTATAATTTTCTTGGATATGTTTTGAGAATAGATTTTTGTTTATTGGTTCCTGATGCTCTGGGATATAACCCCTCGCCTTTTTTTTGTCTCCCTTTTTCCTTCCGTAGGAAGATTATGTTCCTTGCTTTTTGGTAGCCCGTGGCAAGACAAAAGTTTTGATTAGCATATTAGGTCTTCTCATGGTATCAATCATCACTTGCATCAGTTGTTTTTATGTTTGGATAATTTACTATCTCTATACTCTATTCTTTTTCCACAGGAAAATTCCCAGAGATTTGACAGAGGCATCATTGTCAGGTGCTGGATTATCCCTCGTAGCTGCCTTTTCCATGATTTTTTTATTTGGAATGGTAGGAAGCTTATTCCTCTTGGAAACTCAAGGATTTGATATTCATGGCCAATCACTTCCCAGATAGATATTTGCTTCAGTTCTATAATGTATATGTTTCCACTTTGGAGTTGCAATGTTTTCTGCCTTCTTTCATGTCACTTTGGGTTGCATTGTTTCTATCTCGTTCCATTTGTTAATTATCCTGTCTTCCCTCCAGAAATTCACACTTGTTTCCTTGCTGAATTTCATGTTTGCATATAGTCTCTTCTTGAAATTACCTAGCCTAATATTGGTGTTTTGTTTCTGATATTTAGGATTAAATCTCAGATTTCTTCTTGCAGGAACTGAATAACTATTTCACAGTGAGTACATCTACATCTGTAGTTGTTGACAAGAGTTCTGATGGGGACTTCTTGCGCATTGATTTTAATTTTAGGTGCGATCTTGTGACCATAATTATTATACTCATGTATATAGGCGTATATTTTTCTAGTTGTTTTGAGCTTTTGAAAATACTGAGAGGAATAACTGTAAGAGCCCACATTAGTGTTTTTGTGTTGAACAATTGGAGACAAAGTTCAGTTCTTTGACTAAAATGGATTTTTCTTGGAAATAAACTATCAAAATTGCCATCACATGTTCTCAGTTGGTTGGAGGCGAGAGCAATTCCATAGGATACATACGGTGGCCACATGAAGTGTATTGGGCTAGTACAGCGAAAGAGCTGAATTCAAACCTTTTGGCTTTCTCTCAAGCCTCACATGAAAACCCGTCTACACCTGTGCAGTGGCAGTATTGGGCTAGCTTACTTTGTAACCGACATTTTGCTATTATAAAAATTTCCTACAAAGTAATTTGTACAGTATTGAGATAAGTAGGTTGTGCGTTGCTTTACGGTCAAATGCTTCTTCGTTTGTTCTGCAACGTCCAATTGCTTAACTAGCCCGTTTTTAGCTAACATTTGTAATTACTTTTTTTTGTAGCTTTCCTGCTCTATCGTGTGAATTTGCATCTGTTGACGTGAGCGACGTCCTGGGAACTGTAAGTCTTAGTCATAGGATTCATTTCAACTAGTTACTACTTGACTGTAGACCAATTCAAGTGATAAATTGATTGTACTTCTTGTTTAATTGACAATATATGTATATGTATATAAATCTCATCCTCAACTCTAGATTTTTATCTAAAATTACAGTTGGTTTCTTTCCTATACCAGCAGAGGGGAAGATTTTAGGCATCGTACACCCAACCTATTGGCCTTGGCAACTTGTACATCATGGGGGATCTTTAATATGTCGTCCATCTCTCTTTTCTGAGTGTAAACTGTCGGTCAATATGCTTTCCGGTTTTGTAGTGTGACTGAGCTGAATTTGCGCCATCCCATTTGCAGAACAGGTTGAACATAACAAAAACCATCCGCAAGTATCCAATAAATTCAGATTTACAGCCTACAGGCTCTGAGTTTCATTCGGGACCAATTTCAAAAGATATAAAGCATGATGATGAAATGGATGAACAACATGCTGGAGGTTCTGCTTCATTAGGGGCACATAATTTTGATATCCTTGCACACAAGTGAGTGGTCCAAACTGATTCCGTAGCTTTTAATATCGTGCCTTTTTGCTTTGCTCTATTTATTTGTGGGTGATGAATGACATTGAACATTGCTTTGCAGGCACCAAATCGTGGTTGTCAATTTTTTTGCTCCTTGGTGCTATTGGAGTAATCGCTTGGTAATTCGATATCGTCTTTGCTTGCCTATTTGTGATAGAATTTATGTAGTCCTTCCACAAAATTGTCATGGTGTTTATTCTAGTTTGGGTACTTCCTTTGAGTCGATTGTTTGTTCCAAATTATCCTTGTAAAGATTGTCTCATTCTCATGTATCGACTCACTCTAACTGGAATGTAATGCCTTTATTTTCTTTGGCTGTCTTACAACATTTGTACTTTGCAAAGGAACACAAGCTATTCATGGCATCTTGAAATATGTACTTATTTTTAAGAATTCTTGACTTTCTTTGTTATATGTGTCTTTTTGTTTCAGAAACCTTCATGGGAGAAAGCTGCAAGAATTATAAGAGAAAGGTCTATTTGCATCTTTTTGCTCTTTGTTCTTCCTTGAAATTGATCTTTCGTGAACGATGAACTTGTGTCTTTTTTGTTTATAGCCAGTGATTTCACTTACTATTATTTTTTTTGACAAGGTAGCATTGAAAACTGATGCCAAACTTATTTTCCAGATACGACCCAGATGTGGATGGCCGCATTCTTATGGGAAAGGTTGATTGCACTGAGGAAGTTGATTTGTGTAAAAGGTACTTTTAAATCCATAGTTTTCTTGACTTGTAGTTGAATTTAGATTAACACGAGCTATGGCGTGCTACTGTTCATTACCAATTAGGCTAATTTCATCAGTTTTTGTTTCAATGTAGAACATTCAAGTGTTCTTATCTCTTATTGGTCTATAGTCATCAGAAATGCAATTTTTTGGTAATTTTGTTCATTGCTGAGCTAAGGCTATACAGTTTTGTGTTAACTGTTGAATACTAATTCAAGTTTGAGTACTTTTCCCTCACTTTTATGTCATTTTTGTTTTCTTCTACTTTTTGTTTTCCCTGTCACTTATGTGAACCCAACTTTTTGATCTAGATTTGTAGGTTATACCTTTTTGTTCCATCTTCACAGCTTTTTGACTTTTTCCTAGTTCAATGGTGCTTATCTTCAATAGGTCATTCTCTTCCATATACTGATCCTTCTGGAAATGTCAAGGATTCAAGCCTGTGTTCTTAGTTTCATAGTTACTTTTACTATTTCAGTTTCATTTTTCTTTGCAATGCATTTACTAATCTGTTATGTTGTTTGTTTTACTTTTCAGAATATTTGTGCATCTATAATTTACTTCGCCGAAATGTTGCAAAAAGTTGTCTGAACCTTGAGTGAGGTTTAAGTCTGACTAGCAATTCGTTTATTTTCAAACCGACGGATTTACTATCTATTATTTGATTGACTAATCCTTTATGCTGGAATGGGTAAAGAGAAATGTTTTGGCAATTCCTCACGAGGTGAGGAATCGAGAGAATTTTGAATCAAAGCTCTGGCTTTTTGTTCATCCCTCACTGTAATAATATACACACACACACACACACACACATACATACATATACATATATATATGTGTATGTGTGTATGTATGTATTCATATGTATATTTGTACGTTTGTCTTTACGCATGTATTTGCTCTGTATTGGGGTTTCCCATTGATGATTTCCTACTTCAACATGTCTTGTTTCTGTCACACTCACGTGCATTATAATTGTTGGCAATCTTGGCATTCATCCTTCACAGCCTTCAGTTTCTCTCGCTCTCCATTCTTTTTGATACATGCTTTGTGTTCTAATAATGTTCATTGACATGAACTACTTGATGCTGAATGTTCAGGAATCACATACAAGGGTATCCATCTATCCGCATTTTTCGTAAAGGAAGTGATGTTAGGTAACTCCCACTATTGTGAATCTTTACTATATGTATCCAAATCTGTTGTGCGTCCTTGAAAAAGTTGCTCAAATCTAAAGAGATCAGATTTGCAGGATTCATGTAGATGACCATTTAGTTGGGACACAAGGATAAGTTAGACACATCATGTTTTTGTTTATTCAGAGTTGAGTCTTTTCCTCAGTTATTGACCAGACATCATGATTTTCCCATTTGAAGGAATAGGCCTCCCAACATTTTTAAATGGTATGGGACATCTGTTATTAAGCTAGCAGTTGAACAACAAGGGGTGACAAACATTTTTGAAGAAGCCACTTATTACTGCACATAATGTGATAATGCTTCACTTCATCGAATAGTCCCATGGTCAGTTATCCAGAGTAGTTATATCTCCTCTTCTGTTTCTTAGTTCTGAAATGTTATATTCGTCTGTCATCAAATGCTCCTTTATTTGTCTTATTGTAGCTCTCTTAGAGCAAACTCTGCTGTTTTTGGCCGGGGCCCCAGTCATGTGAAAAACAGGAATATTTGATGGTTTTGGCTGATTCTAGCGATTCCTTCTTTTTATATTCAAGTAAATTTCCAGATTCAGAGTTTCTTGGCAGAGTTATTGATTTTGTTCAAATAAAAAAATGTTCAGGATGTATTGCAATAAGCTGCTATAGTTTGGCCCTTAGGGATTTCCATGATTAACAGGCGCTTTGGCTGCAGCATGCAGTAGTTATGTTTTGACCCTTGAGATAATAACCTATTGAGAAAGCCAATAGCTGTTTGTGTCCTCTTATCAAGCTTTATTGGTTTGGTCTTCCTAGGGTTTATCCAAATGTATCTCGTTTCAGGGTGATTCAAATCCATGTGACTTCTGGGCTTTGCAAAAATTGGGACTTTGTTTTTTATGAGTTCGGTTCATCAAACAGGGGTCACGGGATAATGGTTGACCTGAACCCTTATTGCTGATCGTAAACAGGTAATAATTCTAGTGACACAATACAAAAACTGATAGTAAGAACACTAATAAGAGAAATGATAAAATAAAAGAAGATTAGATTCACCCACATACGTTGGAGTGGCTGTGTTGAAGTTTGGGTTCACAACTCTTGAGGTTATTAATATATAAATCACTAGATGCAACATCTTCTCAGTATTACTTGTCTTTGCAATTTATACTATTCTTTTTGTTTCTGAAACAACTTGAGAGTTTTTTAGTTCTCAATTCTGTCCTACACTTCTGATATACGATACTGCTTGATGAATTTCTCGGTTTTGCATTTTTATTTCTGCCACCTAAATAGTAATGGACTGTCTTGTAATGTGTCCTGCTTTAGGGACAATCATGGGCACCACGATCATGAATCGTATTATGGAGATCGAGATACTGATACCCTGGTGAAAGTAAGAACATATATAAAGTTCGAGTCCAATGAACATGGTTATCCGTTAATCGAGTTGACCTTAAGTTTCCTTCTATCACAGACAATGGAAGCTTTGGTTGCACCTATTCAATTGGAATCTAAGCAGCTGGCTTTGGAGAATAAATCTGACAATGTGGCGGATAATGCGAAAAGACCTGCACCATCAGCGGGAGGATGTAGAGTCGAAGGATTTGTGCGTGTTAAGAAGGTGAATTTTTCACTTGAGATGATGTCGTATTTCCTTCTTTGGCGATTTCTAAGGTGACTCTCACTTGTCTGGGGACGCCAACTGTTCAGTCTTTTTTATGGTTTATGTTACCCCATTTTGTGGTGGATGTTACGAGGGGGACACCATGAAAAATGTGATTGTGACCCTGTTACACTATCTCAAAAATGTTATGTATCATTGTGGTGAAAATATTATGCTAGTTTGTGTTATTAGTTTAGTCCTTCCTTTGTGGTTTTTTCTTACTCCTCCTCGCGTCCTTATGCCAAAGTTAAAAGGGAAAAGGGAATACATTATCCCATACTAGATGAGACACACTGTAGAAGCTCCCTCTCCCTTCGTTCAACGGGAACATTTCCTCTGGCATGATTCTAAGGTCGTCCAAGGCTTCATGTCTAGCCCAAAGGCAAATTTTTCTCTTGGGATTTTTTTTATTTGCTTCGTCATTATTTTAAAATACTTGTGCTCTTGACGACTCCTTGTACTATGCAGGTTCCTGGCAATCTTGTCATCTCAGCTCGTTCAGCATCCCACTCCTTTGATGCTTCTAAGATGAACATGTCGCATGTCATTTCTCATCTTTCATTTGGTAAAAAGTTCTCTCCAGCAGTGATGAGACATATGAAACAAGTGGTACCTTATTTGGGGGTAAGCCATGACAAATTGTATGGCCGGGAGTATATCATCCACCCGGGTGATGAAAATGCAGATGTTACTGTAAGTTCTGTCATATTCCTTTCTCTTTGTATTTTTTTATTTGGATCAATTTTTCCTGTATCTCCCAAGATCATTTCTTTCCATTCTATGCTCTTGGCCTCTAGCCAGTCAAAACAATAGGTTTATTGTGAGCGGAGAAAAACATGAGACTGTACTCTCGTGAATAAACCACTTGAAAGATATTCCATGCAGATGTTCCCTCAGACACCTGATTTTAGTTTCCTTGAAAGACATTGAAGGCCGTAGTGTGCTAATTCAGCTATTTTGGGCGTTTGGTGCCATACCAACTAAAAAATTGTTTCTAGGGTTTGAAGTTTCTTGTGTAGGAATGCTTGTCTATTCTAAACTACCTCTACTTAGTATAAACTGTGTTTATTGCCTTTCGATCACGGTAAAATCCCTAAATGCTAGTTTGGGGACCAGAGAGAATTGTGATGCAGGCAATGTTCAGTCCACTTTTTGCTTTGACCTATGGGTATTTTAAAAGGTATGAGATGTTAATTGAATCTTGGATTATTGCAACTCTGAAGGATTTCTTTATGTTGAATAATTGCACTTTGCCTTGCATATACATTTATACTCTTTCTGATTATTTCTTTTGCAGATAGAGCATTATCTCCAAGTTGTAAAGACAGAGGTGATATCGAAATCTTACCGTGAACAATTAGTTGAGTACGAGTACACAGCCCACAGCAGTCTTGTCCACAGTATCAATCTCCCTGTCGCGAAATTCCATTTTGAACTGTCTCCGATGCAGGTTAGAGACAATCTATTTAACATTCATGTGTTGAGAAATGATCATCAGACTGATGTTTCCTTGTTCTGAATTTTGATAAATTGTTTCCTTGTGTAACCAGGTATTAATAACAGAAAATTCAAAGTCCTTTTCGCATTTCATCACAAATGTTTGTGCCATTATTGGTGGTGTTTTCACGGTTAGTTATACTTCAGTTAGCTATACACTTTTCTGCTTGTTCGTTAACTTATTTCCTCACCATTTTATTTGTCCCTTCTCTGTTGGTTGTTTCAGGTTGCCGGTATATTGGATTCAATTCTGCACAACACAATGAGGTTAGTGAAAAAAGTGGAACTAGGAAAGAATTTTTGATAGAAAGAGTGAGTTAGTCACTGTATCGGGAAAATTGAAATTTCGCCATAACATTTAGCTTTAGCTTTTTTTTTCCCTTTCAAACAATTTCTATGTATGCCTTGTATTGAGCCAACAATGAGTTATTACAGGAAAAAATGTATAAAACTATTTGTTCTTAATAACCAATTTATTTCCTTTATATACGTCGTACATAGCCGAGTATAACGATCAACCCATTTGTAGCCTGAGCTTATTTCTGACCTGTCTCTCGTGAAAACCAAATTGAACATGCTGAATCGAGGTTGGGAAAATCCGATAAATGAACAGCACAAGAAAGTGAAAGCTAAGAAGTTAACCAGTTAGAAAACGAAAAGTAGTGATGAACCCAGGAAAGCGGCAAGACAAGCAATAAAGCTCGTGATGATGGAAGAAGCACTGCTTCTATCAGCCATTACGACCACCACCAACTTCTCTTTCTTCTCACAACGGTCTTTGACTCCACTTATGAAATAGAAAGGCCCAGATTGCTTGAAGGTGAACACCGTGTGGCCGTCCTTAGATGTATTGATGGGTTTTTCTGTGTTGCAAGTGGTGTAGTCTTCTTCGGTTACGCGGAGTACTGAGTCTTTTTCGACTGGGTAGTTGAAAACTGCAATGTGTGAAAACAGGTAGAGATATGGTTAAACGATCGGTAATGCCCTTTTATAATGATCTTCTAATCTGCTGCTGCTGATATTGTTGTTCTAAGTGCTATTTACCTGGAATTTTCATTCAGGAAAATGCCTTGGAAATGATATGGCCTCGTACCCTAATGTGAATCTAGTCTATAGATTTCATTTTCTGGGAGTGAAGTTTTGTCGTCGTATGGTTATATTTGTTCTAAGTATGGTCTGGCGAATTCGTTTGAATGAGGTTGGCCTTGTACATAAGGCCGTTATGGTTGAGCATGATCTCAGGTTAAATTCTCGTCACCATCATACTACGAGTAGCTAATGACCTACTCACCCGCAGACCTACTGGCCAAGTCAACTCAGTGTCGTGGCCTCACAACTCGGCCAGAAGTTTGAACTCAGGTAATAGACGGGCATTCCATTGTAATTTCCATCCGATGTGGGACTGGAGTC
>JABCMJ010050063.1:0-16620 GCA_014822125.1 Arbutus unedo | reverse complement strand
AATACGGGATTGTATGTTTTTGTTTTCAATTTTGCTCGAATTTTAATTTCTTTGATTGAGTACGGGATTTCTTATCTTCCAACTTTTTCAAAACCATTTTTCTTATTTTTTCATCGATTGACTCCTCTAAACGGGCTTAACTTCCAATTTCGTACAACTAGATATGAGTACCTCTAATCATAAAATTCATTAATTAAGATTCAAGTAACTTAGTAATGAATCTAACAAAGGCAAGTTAGTGGGCTTTAATGTGAACGTTTAAGCCCTTATCATTTTTCAAAATTATAACTTGTGTCCCCTATTTTCTCATACCTAAGTTAGAATTAGTGAAATAAATTAATGTAGTTTCCTTTTTTTACTATAATAACCAGTGATACTAATGAAAATTGTTAGCTTTGATTGGATAGTGTTAGACTAGAACAGAAATTAATGCAAATGAAGTATGCTTACTGGAAATTATTTCTTGGCTCTTAGTCTGTTAGCTGAAGCCTGAATGTACATGAATTAACCAGAATCACAGGGACTGTTGTTGGTATTGATAGTATCGATCCTGTCAGGTGGGCCGATTCAGATTGGAGATGTCTTAAGGTAATTGCATTCAGGATGTCTTTTTACAAGTAACGTATTGCTACAAGCCCCAGCTCATTCCTTTTTTGTGTACTTCTCTTTTTAAGGTGGAATGGGATGCCAGGTCAAATACCTGTAACAGACCTCAAAGGGTTTCTCCTTGGTGGATTGAACCTACTGTTGTGGAGAAGAAGAATAAGTTTGCTTCCCTTCTTCCCAATCGTAAAAGGGCACACCTTTTGGACCCATCTACTCCTTGGTTACCTGTTTTAGCAGGGGACAGTAAGTATAATTAATCTTTGGTATCTCCATAAGTTTTGTAAATCCCTTGCCTTGCCAAAATTCGCCTAAGCTATTTCTTGTCGAAAACTTGGCACATAATCATCAACGCGCTTGATCAAATGGTAAGAAAGAGTTGTGGCATGAGAATATCACGGAACCAAATAGAGTAACAGTGCTAAAATCATCAAATGACACTGCAGCAACCCACTTATTTATTTTTTGCAATGGCATTGCCAAAATGTCATAAACCATTGACGATGCTCTTAATTGCGTGTTGTGGGCTACATATTCAACCCGAAAAGATAGTTTGACTGTAATGCAAAGCTTTCATTTTTATTGTATGACAAGGCTTATTGAAGAGTCCTGTCGACTGTGCACCGAAAAGACAATTGGGGGTCTTGCAAGGTCGAGAAATCAAAGCCATGCATGCTTGTGAAGTGTGTGCATCAGGGGAGCAACCACTGCTACCACATTTGATTACCCAACCAAATCCTGTTCGGATGCATGACCCGTTTTGTTACTCTCATGGCAGCACAATAGCAATTCCTGGTAGAAATCTTCGTATTCCAATGATTGTTAATTATCCGCCTCAAAGGTTTACCTCCTTTGCAGCCCATGATGGTATTGAATCAAGTCGAAGCTTGTCTTTACCAGAAGACAGCTCTACCAATTCAGCCTCTCAGGACTGGAAGTCTTCTGAAGAGAAGAAGGAAGAGGTTGGAGCTCTGATGAGCCAACCAAATCGAAACGACAAATGCATGCTTTTTGGAGTGAACATATTTAGTCCTCCTAAGGAGTTCCCTTCAAATCAAAAAGTCTCTTCGAGAGAGCTTTATAGTCCTTGTCCTAGTCGGGTCTCCAAGCCATCCAAGGGTATTTCGGACAACATTGTAGAGAAACAATGCAAGAACTGTTGTTCCGTCGCTAACCGGAGCTGCACGAAGGTAATTGCAATTCAATACTCAATGAGATGTTTTCGACAACTACAGTTTGAGAAACAAGCTCTCCAGTAGTTTTTTCCTTAACTTGCTTGGTAAAGTTGTTGATTACATTCAACGTCATCTCTTTTAAGAGATTGATCGAAGTTGGCAATTAAACACGTTTTTTTTATTATTGGCAAAAGATATTTTATTAGCCTTTCAAATGGTAATTACAAAGATTAAAGGGACTACAAGCGAGACGGCATTAAAAGCCATTTCCTCCAAATTTTCTTGCTCATACTGTGGTTGGGTTGACTAATGCTTATGGTGATTATGAGATATTGTAAATGTTTCCCTTGCAGGTATTGAAGTATGGAACTGCTCTCGGAAGATCAGTTGACCTAGATCATTTTCGCAGTTATGGTGAACTCATTCGCGAGCTTGACCAGATGTTCGACTTCAAGGGGACATTGATGGATGGGAGCTGCGGTTGGTATGTAACCTACATGGACGCGGAAGGGGACATGATGCTGATTGGAGATTACCCTTGGCCGTTAAGTACCAATTCCCTCCTACTACTTAAACTATACGATGATGTTTGCCAAAGACACAACTTTCACAAATTCAATTGTCATAATCATACAAGGCAAATCAGAAACCGAAGTCAAAATTCAAATCCGAGGGTGGATCTGCGCAGGATTGCTAGCCCCGTGCAGACCTTGCATTGCAGACCCCCCAATTCTCTTTCTATATCTTCATTGTGGAATTTGTTAGTCTTAGAGCTGCCCTGGTGTCCATGCACTAAGACTTGTACGTTGTTACGGGTGCAGGGAATTTCGCGGCATGGTGCGAAAGATGTTCATCTGTCCAAAGGAAGATGTTGATAAGTTGGATCCAAGCTCACCAAAACCACCATCTTATTAAGTTATACCCGTTGAGGCTACTCCCATCTCACCATCTGCAGAGTGGAAAGTGTTAGAAGAGGCCATCTACATACATAGTCATATACATATATACAGTATAGTTTATAGTTACCATGTGCAGCCATCAGGTGTGTCCATGGAATATGATGAGTTCCATAATGAAATTGGCAGTACTGTGTAACTACAAGTACCCTAATAGTGGTACAACTTGCTATTAACCAAGCTCTATGTTTTATGGTCTTCTTTTCTATTTTTATTATCTTTTCTCTTGTCTCGTCATCGGTAAGCTAAAATATTCTCTGATAGCAAGCATGGCGTAACATTTTGGGACACGGAGACTGCAACACACCTTATTGTGCGCCGTGCACAAAAGGTTCCAGTTCCAATTTTTTTATGCATTATCCCTTTAACTATTTCTTGATGAATACGCTTGTTGAATCTATTTAATCTTGTAAGAGCAGGACTGCCTAGCTTGTTTAGGATTTGGAGATGTTGCATTGTACACTTGCATTATAATGTTGTAGCATAACAAAACAACTTTGTCCAGATTTAAAGATGTTTTAAAAAAATCTAAACTAATGTTAACCCCTCTAAACAGTTTATTATAAAAGTAAAATTACGTCGTTTTGTTGCACCCAAAATATGATATCGGGAGGACTATTTTATCCTTCTAAAGAAGATAAACAATTTCATTCACTCTCCTATTCATATCTTATCTCCTTTTGTATCCCTTTTTATTTTTAAAAGTATCATTATTAATTATCAAAACGTAATTATTAATTATAAAAATATCTTTCACTTTAGTCATATATATTGTTTTTTTTTAAGAATAAAAAGGTACTATAATAAATTTCTTATACTATATATCCTTTTGCCTATGGCTACGGTTGAAATTATTTCGGATTGATCGTGATTTTAAAGTACATTAGACCTAACCGATTGGTACAGAATGAATATATTAAACACCGATATTGACCGAAAGGGACCAAAATCGGTTAGGAGTGGTTTGGTTTGTTCGGCAGTTTTAATTTTTTTTCAATTTTAAATGGGGTGCATCATGTAACACAAGATTTGGACCGCAAAGGAAAAAAAAAACAACTGTATTGAGGATACATAAATAAATTTGTTGGAGTCCTAGAGCACATATATCTTGGATCATAAAATGATATTGAACCAAACTTACTAAAAGACTAACTAAAAATTAACACTCATTGGGTCCAATTCGATTTGAATTTTACAAGGTTTTGTCGGAGTTGGGTAAAATTTCAGGTAACCAAAATCTAATTGAAGATCATAATATTTTGTTTTTTACAAAAATTGAAACAACCAAACCTATGCTCGGACTAATCGAACTCCAAAATTGTCTTTCATTTTTTTCGATCAATTCAATTTAATTGGTAATATGTTTACTCGTATATTTTATCATATTTTTTTAAAATTTTAACCGCTAATAAACCACAAGCGAGAATCATATAACTAGACCAAATGCTCAGTTTATGGAATAGTGGACACCTCTCAAACCAATAAAACCAATATAATTGAAATTATCTTTCCCTCCAAAATCCTAAACAGTGTTCCAGAGAGGCGCGCATGTATCCATACAGATATTTATGGTACTATGATCATTCAGAGCCCTAGAACATTCCTGATTCTCGGTTCCTACACTGCCCCCCTGCCGCCACTTTAATCTCATCGAATCGGTAGCATGCTATTTTGGTGTATTGATTTGATCGTATGTGTTTTTTCCACTGCACGAATCAGGTGAAGGATCGGCTTTAGCAGCAGTGACGGCTTCAAATGGATGATCGCGATATGGAAACTCAGATGTTTGATACTCAATCTGGTAACCCATAATCTGTTTTCAAGATTTCAAGTTTCTTCTTTCTCGCCTTTTATTGATTTTTGCGGTAAATAATTGAGTGAAATTGTATCTTGATTGGACTGAATCTGCACCATTTGGGTATTTTTTCCTGAATTGAATGGATTTAGTTTTCTATTCCTGTGGAGGCTAGAACCTCATAAATCTTTTCACTCTACTACCAGAACCGAACTTCTACTGAGCTACAAAAGGAGCAATTAATTAGTACCGACTGACCAAAGATAGCAGGAGTATACTTCAATGGTTAAGTTAGTTATCGGAAGAGATGAGCTAATAGAAAAGCCTTTAGAGTGAATAGTTGCAGGTACCTGATATTGAGTGCCTTTCCAACTTTTATATAGGTGGTTGCCAGGGTGCATATACCACGATGCCCGACAATATTGCATCATGGACCACCTCGTTTGGTACAACCGCTACGTGCACCACGATTGAGCATCATGTTGGTCGTACTCCACGTCTTGACTACCCACGCTAGTCGACATGCTCCACTTAGTGAATAACATGAGCTATGTCCCATACGGCCGAGCTGAGCATCCATCCTAGACCCCACACTGATCGTGTGCCCGTAGACGGGTTGGTTGCGTGGCGCGTGGGATTTGTCAAGCCTTTGTTCTGGCCTATTGTTGAAGCGACTGGGCCGAGGACCCATGATGGCAAGTAGAGAAACAGTCTTTGATACACCTCAGTCTGACCCATGGTTGAAGTGAAGTAGGCCAAGGACCTGCAAGCGTCGTAGCCCAATACCAAGGAGGTCCGGCCTACTACAATTCCTTTGAAGAAGAGCTAGGTATAGGATTAGAAGAAATGAGAAAATTAAGAGAAAGTCCTTCAGAAAATTAAAAAAGGAAAGAAAGAATTAAACAAGATAGAAAATTCACAGAAGGTATGTACCTTGGAAGGATTCATCATTGTTAAATGTTGATTTCATATATTCCTTTGCAGGCGGAACTATGTTTAAAGTTGAGTGGAAGAAATAGAAAAGAAATGCTCAAATGACAAAATCTTGATCTTTTTCCTTCTGGCAGTTGGAAAGAATGAAAAAAGAAATGTATAATAGTCGTAGGAGTGGTCTACAATGCAAAGACTTGGCATTGTTAATGTTGAAGCTGTTAGCATTTTTGGCTACTTTGTGGTGGAAAACAATTGACCCAATTTCAAAAATATTTCTTTTGAAATGAGCTGTGTTGTGTCTTAACCCCCTGTAATGGTCATCATTCGTTTGTAATGTAAATAAATAAAGATAATGAGCCACTCCTGGGGTCCAGGAGCCTGTATATAAGAATACCTCATATTGTGAGACCTGAGAAAGACACGAGGGAAGGTAACCTGCAAGGTTTGTTTAGAAGCTAAAATTAGCACAAATTCTAATATGCTATCTGAAGCATTGATTGACTAACTCTATTTCCGTTCCAAGCCCAGTTTTCCCTTGATAGTGAGTTACTTTCTGTCATGTCTAGTCATCCTTGTGCAAATGAGTACATGCATTTTTCTCTTTCCAGTTATCATAAAACATTCTTAATAGAATTATCTCTGTCTCTAAATAGACCGTTGGACTGGCAATGAAGCCAATGAGGATAGAAGTTCTGAGCCTTTTGGTGATACTGTTGCACTTGGAAGTCCCTCTGAAGAAACTCAGTTGGAGAACATTGATAACGACACTGAGGTACTAGAAATTCCAGATTCTGTCGATGACATGGGAACTCAGATAGTAGATGACTATGAAGAAGTGGTACCTGACAGCGACGATGAAGGTGTGGGTAAAACTGAGATAGCATGTTCCAAGGAGTTAACTTTTGGTGAACTTAGAAGAACAACAGGAGAGGATGTTCTAGACCCTCTTTGTGTGCTCAGTAAGGACTTTGTGGTGGGCACTGTTGCATCCGGTCATAAGCAATGCCATGCAGGTCAGTATTAAGTGTTACTGCATGAGGTATTTCTCTTTACTCTTTTGAAGTGGAATCCTTTTGTTTCATTGTGAGCTAAGCTCTTTGTTCAGCAGTGAGTTTACCTTTTCGCTGTTTTGTTTTAAGAAAAATATAAAGGATATAAATGTTTACATTTTTGTTGCAATATAAGAAATGGGATTCATCTGTTTCGTCTCTTGTTTATAGCAGGAAATCAAGAACTTCCCTATCTTTAATCTGGGATTCATATGGTAAAAAATTTCATTGAGAGTTGGATGGTCCTCTTAGTACCAATTTTTCCAAGTCAACTACTATAGCCTTGTTCTAAACATTCTCCAATTCCTGTTCAGAGCCAGAAAGGCAGGGCCATGAGGTCGATTGCAGATAACCATTTCTGCTTTTGGTCATAAAATGACTGCATAGCATTCTAATTAGATGGAAACATGAGATTTGGGTATGTCTAAAGGCCGTTATTCGTGTTCATCCTGACACTGTCATTTCTGGGAGGGGCAGAGAAGACGCATAGCTAGCCATTAGAAATCTTACACAAAATATGGCTTCCATCATATTCAAACCAGTTTCTCATCTTTGGCAGCCAGAGTTTTTTTCCATTCGAATAAGCAACTGCTCCTCAGACTTTAGATTCAATCTCATGTTCTGAATGATTTATTAGCGAAAGATTGTTAATTCTTTCTTCTCTCGCGGAAAAGAAACTGACTCTTCATCCAGTTTTATGCCTAGTTTATAACATTTCCGATTTAAGTGACATCAGTGCTGTCTGATACTTTTAAAACTTTGTATCCATTCACAACCTTTTTTTCTCCTTAATCAATGTCATGCAAGTGATATAGGTTATTCTGATCCTTATCTAATTATCTAACTTCTCCGCAGTATACAAAAGAAGGCAGGTTAATTCAGTCCGTGCACCGACAGTTCAGGGTGCTGGTTTAGGTAGAGGCAGCATGCCTGACCATGTAAGTAGCATTGGGCCTAGCTCCATCCATTCTGATTATTGTGCTCCGAAACAGCTTGTTACTAAATGTGAGGCCCCAGGTTGCGAAAAAGATAGCACGCAGCTTACTTCTGAGTATGAGACTGCAAGGATTAGATACTATGAATCTGAGGAACCTGGAGACTCAACACAAGCCAATGCCTTGGGTTTTGTGGATCAATACCTGTCCTTTAACAAAATAAATTTATCCGAAGAAGTTGCACCCAAAGAGACACACAGACAGAAATCACCTCCTATCTTATGTGCAAAAGGGCCCCAAATTCTGGCGAGGAGAGCCATTCTTGGAACCACACTTGGTATGTCAGGAACCTTTGAATGGGATGCCAATGAAATTGATGATGGAGAGGGTGATCCTCTGAGACAGAGGAAGGATTCAATCTTCAGTGGTGAAGGCCCCGAGTCAACATCTGTTACTAGGTGCCTGAGTGATAGAAATCTGAATGTCCAATGTCAGATCAACCTAAGGGATCAGTCCAAAGAGAAATTTCAGGGTGAAATGTTAGATGCTGAATTTTCCAGTTTGAGTTTAATAGTGCCAGATTCTGAGGACGTCGGTGATGCTCTTCGAGTATCTGACACCAAATTTGTCAAGGAGATGGATGATCAGCTCAATGCAGAAACATCAGAGCAGCAGTTAGAAGCTGGTGGCCTTGTAAGGGATCTACCAGATATGTTTGATGTTGGTTTTGACACTCAAATGGCGGCCGAAGCTATGGAAGCCTTATTTTATGCGCCCCCTCCCAACTCTAATGTTCATTCTGCTGCTCAAGATCCAGAAAATATGGTTGAAGATTCTTCAAAAGGTTCAACAGGGAAATGTTCTTTTTCAAAGGTATGTTCTGATTCAGGAGTCACTGCAAGAAAATTGAAGACAAAAAATAAGCCTTCCAAGAAGTTTAGTGGAAAAAAACCGAGTTCATCTCGACAAAACAAAAGAAGTCGAAAAGAGCTGGATCCTGAGTTACCTGAAGCCCATAAAGTGATAAGGGGGAATTCATTAGGTGAAAACGCATTCAATTCTTGGAACCCCGCCAATAAGAAGAAACATTCACGCAGAAGCTCGGTTAAGTTAATAAAACGAGGGCAACAAGAAAAAGTTATGGAGAGAGACAACATCAAAAAAGTTGATAATAATTTAGTTTCATTGACTTCTGTGGAACGTCACTTGCTTGGAGAAGGGTCATTGCCAGGAAAACGTGGGATGTTTTCACCTCTTGCTCATCAAACTAGGAGTTGGTCATCAGTCCACCCATTGGAGGAGGCCGAAAGTCCAACAGAAAGTTCTGAGCGAAGGATGAGTGATGTTATGGAAGCCAGTGTCCTCAAGAAAAGGAGAAAAAATGGTCAAAATGCTGATACATTCCAAGCGTTAAGTCTTGGAGGAAAACGGCCCAAGACAGGTTTGCATACTTCTGAGGAAGCTAAAGATGTCAAAGCGAGTCAAGTTGCGGAAAACAAGCTCGATGTAGCTCAAGCTATAAGCCATTTCAAGTTCAATGAGTGGAGCTATCCTAGACGGAAAAGAACACATCAAAATGTGCGTTGCCATTCAAAGGGAGTAAGCGACATATGCCTTCCATCCACATTTGTAAAGGGGGAAAAGGGCGACAAGAATCCTATGGATATTCATAAAAAGTCACAAGTAAACTCAGAAACTACTACTTATTCTACTGAAAGTCATAAAAAGTTGCAAGGGAACTCTGAAACCAATTGTTTCAGTTTTTATGTAAGGAGAAAGCAACGATCATCAGCATGTGCTCATCGAATTCAACATTTACCGGCACAAAAAGGTGAGGAAAAGTGTGGAGAACGGGATCATGTATTTTTTGTATCGTCTGCTGATGGTGCAGATGAAAGCATTGGGTTAGACATATTATCAAATGGGACTGCTGATTTATCTCTTTCCAAGTGTCCAAGCACCGTCAACTTCACCAAAGGCATAGATCTGGCACCAGCAATTCTCAAAGGCAATGAAAAGGGCAAGCAATTGTTAAATAGAAAGCTTTCAAGATTTCCCCTAATGAAAGAGCTCATTTCCTTAGGGTTTTCTGGATCAAGACTAAATCAATCAAAAGATTTGAGACGACGAAGAGACATGGCAAATGTTCATGTCTTGTTCAGCAACAACTTGGATGATGATATAATTAAAAAGCAGAAAAAGGTATATTTTGTTTTTTTATCTCTTTTCTGCTTCCAAATCAGCAAAGTGTCAGGTTTAGATAATTCCTTAACTGATGGTATTTTTTTCCCCTCAGATTTTGGCACGACTAGGTAGCTCTGTAGCATCATGTTGTTCAGATGCTACACATTTTATTGCTGATAGATTTGTGCGGACAAGGAAAATGTTGGAGTCCATGGCTCTTGGTAAACCAGTGGTGACACAATCATGGCTTGATAGCTGTGGACAAGCTAGATGTTTTATCGATGAGAAGAATTACATCCTGAGGGATGCCAAAAAGGAAAAGGAAATAGGCTTTAGCATGCCAGTTTCATTGGCCCAAGCTAGACAGCATCCCCTTCTGAAGGTATAAACCAGCTAATGCCTATTGCTTGCACCTATATTTGTATTGAATTCCTGTACCAACACTTGAGTATGCATAATCTGTTTGGTGCTTTCCCAGCAGGGTCGTAGAGTCATTGTTACTCCAAATGTAAAACCTGGTATAGAATTGATTGTGAGCTTGGTCAAAGCAGTGCATGGCCAGGTATATGATTCTGCCAATGTCTTTAATTCCAGGGATAGAAGTTTGTTAAACATCTTTCTGGTGTCACTGGTTTAAGATGCTATTTTGGTCCAGCTAGCTTATTATGTGGTGTCAATTGTCTTCCATAAACCACAAAATTTTGGAGTGTTTCTCGTGGGAACTCTGAATCAAGTGTTCATCTATACTGCTCTTTCCATATTTGCTAACTCTATGGATGAGTTACATTTAATGAAGGTTTGAGTTTTTCTGATACTCTCAGGTAGTCCATAGAACACAGGAAGCTGCAATGCCCAGTGAAGCGATCCCAGAAGATAAAATAATTCTTTCTTGCGAACAGGATTATGATCTATGTGTGCCATTCCTTGATAAAGGTACATATTCTTCCTCTGTTTAGCATTTATTTTACATAATCATGACTGAAATCATTCTAGGAACCAATTTGAATTTATTTGAATGCAGGCGCAGAAGCTTACAGTCCAGAGCTTCTTCTTAATGGGATAGTTGTCCAGAAACTAGAGTTTGAGAGGTCAGCAATACAACCATGGTTTTTTACGTCTTTCCTCCTTTAGCACCAAACCATATATTGCTAGAAAACCATTTGATATCTGCTAATATGCACAAGAGAGTGCCTCTGCTTGTTTTTCCGCTACGCAAGCACCATTTGGATGGAACACTCAACTGGGTTAAGTTCTACTCATCCATAACTTGCCGATGCCTATCTTAAGTACACAAAACTATGCAACTAAAATAGAAATGCTAACCGAATAATGCCTATTTAAAGTGCTGTTGTTTTTTAGTGAATCCATTGATCCAAATCTGATCCTGTAGGCGATAAAATCTTTCACGCGGTCTCATCCCAGTCTCTAGATTAGTAGACTCGGAATATCAGGATAGCCACTTGGTTCATAAATTGTTGAACTTTACTATATCCAGGTCATAAATTCTATGCTTGAGTTAGGGTTCGCCATTCTATAGTTTTATTTTCTCTCAGTACTACAATCTCCATATTTCTTGCAACTTGCAAGCCTAGTTGCAGGATAACTTGCATGTTCTCTGCTTGTTTGGCTGCTAGCTTGCCTTATGCATGACATATAGTTTCCATTGCCTGCTTAGAGGCGTGAGAGATCTTCATCGGTTCTAGTCAAGTATGGCAGCTTGAGGTCTCCTAGTTTGCTTTCACCAGCCATTGAAAACTCTAATTAACTTTCATTTAACAGCTTTGTTTTCCAATAACAGGCATCGGCTTTTCAAAAACCATCTCAAGAACAACTCCTGCATCAGCCTAAAAAAAGGTGGCGACCGGTGTCTTCCCGCTGCGATGTGTTCATAATCTTTTTTCCACCCCTTTTCTTCTATGTACAGGGAAGAGAAGGTTGATTTTCCCGAATGGTGGTTGGTTTGGGTGACTAATTTTGTTGTAGATAACTTTTATCAAGTCAAATGTGACCTTTGAAGATTTTGAGTCTATCGATCATGGATTACCACCTGGATCAACTGATCAGCGCAAATCTGATTTACTTGTTGTTATAGCCTTACTTATTTTCTTGTCAATTGTGCTATGTGTGAGGCTTATCAGTAGCTAATTGTTCAGTAATTGTCACCTCTTTAAAAAGCTGAGTTGATTGGTGTGAAGGAAAGGTGTTGTGTGGAGTCTTTATTATCTAATTGATCGTGTGAACAGTTAGTTGATATGAATGTCGTTTTGAATCTCTCTTGAACTACAAAAACAAGAATCATAGAGTGTCGTCTGGCCAGTATTAGTCAGGAAGCATTTTGATGGTTAAATCTTTACGTGAAGAATAAGGTATAAGTTGAAAATACCATTAGAGAGATAAAATATAAGTGTATGAATGCATACTACACTTTTATCTGAAGTCACCTTATATAGTTGGATCTAGTTTAGGAATTCCAAGCCAACACACTTCTAGTGACGTCAGAAGTAATAGTTGCTATCATTGATGTTGTGCGCGATGCACCAGACGACAGGTCAGACGCCACATGTCAAGACCGAGCTATCTGGACGATATGTGGAAGACGGGTGTAGCCACGTTGGTCGGGTCATTTGGGGTGGGTGCTACATCGGCTTAGCTCACACCGCATACACTTGCCAAGCAATCTGGTTGTGGAAGACAGTGAGGGCAACGTCTGGCTTTTAGTCTGGCTCATTGGGCTTGCTTGGTCATTGTCCTTTGCTCAGTTAACAATCTAATCCAATGCTGACTCCGCTCACTACATATTTAAAGGGAAAAATTATTCTTAGTGTTCTTGGAGCATTGTTCTAACTATCACAATGTGCAGGCCGCACCTCAGCAGCAAGCATCTCTCCTAGTCATTTGTTCTCTAATTCCGATACACTTGTTCATTAATGTCTCCTACAACAGCAGAATTCACGTGAAGAAAGAAGATTTGAGAAAATGGTTGTAGATATGAATTAAGTATAGAACCAGTTTTTTTTTTAGTTTTGCTTGATCTATATCTTTCTATTAATCTATCTCTAACTCTAAATAATAACTCTTATAAATCTATCTCCATCTATTGATAATAAATCGATTCTATTTATGGTATCATGTAAGTTGCATCCCAAGTGGACTCATTATTCCTACTATTGCAAACATTCTGCCAATCAAGTTCACCGAAGGAAAACAATAAAGGTCGAGTTCAAATATATGAAATAATGCCAGTTCGATTACAACAACTTATAAACCTTGCATTTTACACAGTTTATATTCCATTTGAGTTCATCAAAAAATAATTCCTCAATCTCCCACAAATATAGTAGAACCACAATTCAAAAAACAGTTCTCCAAGACTCACCAGAAAAAACTCTATTTGAACATACTAATGATTAGCCTCGGGAGATTGGCCACCCATGTTAAAACTATCAAAACCTCCACTTGTAGGTGGCAGTGAACTGGCCTGATAAGTAACCGGGGTAACCATTGAGGTGGCACCACTGGCGGCAGGAGTCATCATCGTGGCCCCAGAAACTGCTGGCGGGCCACTCATCGGTGGAGGTCTAGGGAGAGCATTAAATTGACCAGACATAGGAGCAGCACCCGGTGGTGCCATACCTGGAGCAGGGGCATAACCTTGCGGCATACCTGGAGCAGGGGCATAACCTGGCGGCATACCTGGAGCAGGGGCATAAATAGTGAGCAAATACAGCATTATCCTTGTCAAAACAAGATGGATCATAAGTTGTATGGAACCATCAAAATGGGAACCATCAAAAAGCCATAATATCCGGGTTACCTATAGACTCGGGTATGGGTGTTCGGTGTGGATGTGCATCTAATTGTCGGATTCATCTAAGTTCCATCTCAAGTACACAGTGGCACACGAAATATACGTACTTCTTAGTAGGTTTTTTGATTTGGTAAATGGTATTTTACAAGGTGTCTTGGGGCATTTCATGCAGAATGTGCTGGCTAAGTGAATATCCAACTAAATACGTTGGACACTCGATGGTTGGTCTGGACATAGAGCGCTGCTATGTTCCTTACCATATATTGAAACGTTCTAAGGTCTTATTGAATAAGTGCACAAACATAGATAGTTGGTCCTAAACATATGGACAAGTCCTAAGCATAGATATTATCTTAAAGAGTAAATTCACAACCTTCAACACATATTGGGGGATGTTGTAGTGCACCCTTACACTACAGAGTTGTATAGCGGCAAAATGACGTACTTTTGTCCGCATTTAAAGCTATTTAGAGAATTTCTAAATTGATGTAAACCTAAATAAACTCTAAATAATTTTAAATAAAGGAAAAACTAAGTCGTTTTGCTGCACTACAGTATTGTACACTACAACATTCCTAAACCCCCTTTAACAAACCAATAGGTACCCCCATCTTGAAAAAAGGCACCCCAATAAGTACTCTTTATATGCTCAGCCTCGTCTATGAGGAAACAACTAAACTAACGATCAGGCAGGTTGTGGTAAAAATCTACGCCAAAAATTTTCATGGACTGATGGAAATGCATTCCTGAAAAGTCACTGCAAGCATCACTAAGGGAAAAGGAAAAAACTTAAAACCTAAGTTTAGCGCCAATAAAAAGTGTTTGCACACATCATACCAGGAAGAGGTCTTGGGAAGACAGGTGGCCTAACTCCAGGGACTAATGGTGAATTCATAGGTAATTGGGTGGTCCCTGGCATCGGCATCATAGGATTAGGAAGAAGAGGCAAACGGGGCCTCAATGCATTGTAAGAAGCACCAACTTGCTGGTAAGCAGTTTGCCCAAGATGCTCCTTGATCTTTTGGTCGATCAAACTTTGATTTTGTTGTGCCTCAAACTGCTGATAATAAGTTCTGACATTTGCCTTCATAGAATAAGCATGTAAGAAACCCGACGATGATTGTTGTGGTGATCAAAAGAAAATATAGACACGAAAGCCATAGAAATATAGAATACTACCTTATGTTTGTACCCTGCATTGTGCTGCTTTCTGACAGATGGCTGATATCACAACAACAACAACAAAAAGAGCGATAGTGATCCATATGAACCTCAAATACAATACCCAGCCAATGTTGCAATATCAAAGGAAGAAAGAAAGGGAGGGGGCCAAACATGACAACAGGCAATAGGACATATGGTTCAAACTTCACAAACAACCACGGTCTTGCAGCCCTTGGGGTTCCTTGACGATGATACCCGAGAGAGGAGATGGGTAACAGGCAAATTCTCCTTTCCTCGTTGCATAAATGAAAAATAGTAAAGTTACATAGCGGACTGGACGCTATGAGTACGAAAGTACGAGTGGTTTCATAAGACTTCGGTCCTTAGTACCGTTGCCAAAGGCAACCTTTGGATGTTGTTGTGACACTTTGACTAGGATCGGTTGCCTTTCGTCAACGAGACAAACTAAGAGTTGACAAAGGAGAGCAGCCCCCCGTTCTTGGTAGAGAACAAAGTAACATAGGGAAAAAATGAACTAATAGAGAGCACAAGAGAACTTACAGAATCATGGGTCAAATAAGTGTCGCAATAGTCACAATAATACCTGAAATTCAAACATTAAGAACAACGAATCAGTACATACTTTGATGAGGTACATCCTACACTGGCAATTATAATTGCATTAGTAAAATACTTCATACCGAGGCATGCTTGAATATTGTAAGAACCAAAGCACCTGAAAAATAATAAACAGGATAGCATAAAAATAAGCTGACATAAGGGGGGAAATAGCAGCATCAAGATGTGCAGGGAGAAAAATAAACTAAGGTCAACATTATTCAAAACCCAAATCATCTATCAATATTTACTTCTTACTAATATAGTTGTGGTTCTTCTTTAGATCTCGTGTCTCACTCCGACGGTATGATAGATCCAAGGGCGGAACCAGGAATCTAATCTACCCTGGCTAAGCCAAAATTTAATAAACTATAATATATATTTGCAGATAAAATATATATGTGTGTGTGTGTGTGTGAAAATGATACATGGGCGAATAGCCTTTTTAGAAGAATCTTAAACATACACAGGTTACGCATACCAAATAACTCTTCCACCTTAAGTGTTGGTATAAGCCATTGCTCACATGTTAGTGACTATGACTCTATGAGCTTGTAACCCATTTTTTATCATCTACGGAGGGAAAAAAAAAACACCAACATTTGACATCTAGGTAAATGTTAAGGTTTTTACCCCTCAGGAATTTCTCCATGTTTAGTACTATAGCTCACATGACCAGGTTTGTTTTTTGGAGAATCAAAATCTGCAGCTAAACTTTACAGAAGGAGTAAGACAAATAACTTTAATGGTGAGGTGTATAAAAGATAACGCATGGGAACATCTACGTTACAAAGGAAGCAACGTAAAAATGAGAATACAACAAAAGCAAATATATGGCAAATAAAGTGCATTAACAAAACTTAAAATCTAAGCACACCCGTCAGTGCTCTGCATAATAAGTGAATACTGATAGAAATGTGGATTGATTGATTCGTCTTGTTTCAACACTTCCTATGTCCGGTGATCAAGAACTCATCTTCTTCTCCCCCAATTTCATTTGATTCGTCTTTATGTATCGCCTGAAAATGCTCTACTGTGGAAGTCTATCTATCAAACGATGTTCTATTGTGTATAAAACTGTGATGATATTCGAAAATTACTGACAAATGTAGTCACTAACTCACTATAATCCAAAAAGAAAACGAAAAAAATCATGATATGATTCACTATAATCCAAAAAGAAAATTACTAGCTTTGGATCATCAAGCCTTAGGGAGATTTTACTGACTGATTAGTGAGCTTTGGATCATCAAGCTTCATCAATCCTTAGGGATATTCCACCTCTTCTCTCTCTGTTTTTATATAAAAAACACAGGCTTAACCATTTCCAATTTTCCTTTCACAGCCGCCGCAACCACTGGCATCAAAGATTTACCGATCAAGCCTTAACCATTTACAGG
>JABCMJ010050059.1:0-11883 GCA_014822125.1 Arbutus unedo | reverse complement strand
GCAATTTCAGACCTTGGCGTTTCGTAGCGTTGAGAATTTTTTTCTCCTTCCCTTTTCTATTCGCTGCAGTTTTTTATATCGTCTCAAAGAGCTCCAGCTTTTATAAAGATTTCAGAACTGGGAAGTGGGCTCCTCCATGGCTTCATCATGCATAAGTTGCATGACTGAGACACTGCTAGTTCTTGGAGCTGAAGGGGTGTGGTTATTTTTAGAGATTTAGCAAAGCATCTTGTGATATATGTATCTGAAGATAAATTGTATGTCGATACAGTATCCTATCTATAGCCATCTCAAACATCTTTCTGTTTGGTTGTATTTTCTAATCTGTTTTTGCGAACACTTGAGTTTGTTCGGTTTCTGCTGTTAAAGAACTGTGACCTTGTTAAGCTTCACAAGTCCTCACTACGAGGAAAACTGCGTTCCCCAGCATTTTCATCAAACAGCCTTGCGTCCCTAGGAAGGGCGGCCTGAGCACAATGGTAATCTTGGAGCCAAAGGGGTGTGATTATTTCTATTTTCTATAGCTTCAGCAAAGCATCTTGTGATATACGAATTTTGAAGACAAATTTTGTATGTTGATAGTCCTATCTATAGCCATCCCAAACGTCTTTCTATTTGGGTTATATTTTCTAATCAGTTTTGGCGAACACTTAAATTTGTTTGGTTTCTACTGTTGAACATGTGTGTTTCCCCATTCAAAAAGTTCTTTAAAGACAAAAAAAAAAAAAGTTTGAAAAACAATTCTTTTAGTATCGTTTTATTCATATTTTTATGTTTTGTTTATTTCTTTCATTGAGCCGAAAAAGAAAATGCAAAAACTTTTGCAAAGAATTATATAGAAAATATAAAATAATATTTATTATTTTTAACAAAAAATAATTTAGTTGTCACTCAACATATAAAAGTTCATTTGTAAGTCTAGTCTACTCCAAATACAATGGCAGCAAAAATAGGGATGTTTTTGGGCCTTCAGCACTGAAGATTTACTAGTATTAGTTTCAATGTGCAATAATAACTTATAGATTGAGCAAAATTCTGACCCATTAAACAAAGAATGGTCAGTTTAGGATCTTTCTTAGCAACTTGATTATAATATATACTCAGAACTATTTAACGATTTGGTCGGCTACTTCTTGATGAAAAATGAGTGACAACTAAAACTTGTATCTTGATGAAAAATGAGTGACAACTAAGAGTTATACAAGTCAAGTACATTCCAAAATTACATTATAGCTTGGCCATTGAAAAAATGTAACCTTTTTAACCTTGAGTACTCACCATGAGGAAAAATGCCTTCCCCGCGTCTTCATCAAACTGCCTGGCATCCCTAAGAGGGGTGGCCCAAGTGCAGTGGTAATCGTGGAGCCAAAATGGGTGCGATTATTTTAGAGATTTATCAAATCATTCGACTAAGACTTATACAAGTCAAGTCAATTCAAAAATTACATTATAACTTGGCCATTGAAAAACTATTAGCTTTTTAACCTTGACAAGTACTCACCATGAGGAAAAATGTCTTCCCCGCGTCTTCATCAAACTACCTTGCATCCCTTGGAGGGGCGGCCCGAGTGTAATGATAATCTTGGAGCCAAAATGAGTGCGATTATTTTAGAGCTTTTAGGAAATCATTTTGTGATAATATGAATTCGAAGACAATTTGTACGTTGACACGATATCGTATTTATAACCATCCCAAGTGTCTTTCTATTTGATCTATACTATTTAACAACTTGGTTGGTCACTTCTTCTTGATAAAAAAAAGAGTGACGACTAAGACTTATACGAGTCAAGTCATTTCGAAAATTACATTATAAATTGGCCGTTGAAGGTCTGTGACCATCTTAAGCTTGACAAGTACACCATGAGGAAAAATGCGTTCCCCCGCGTTCTCATCAACAGCCTTGCATCCATAGAAAGGGCAGTCCGCGTGCAATGGTAATCTTGGAGTCAAAAGGATGTGATTATTTTTAGTCTTTAGAGTTTTAGCAAAGCATCTTGTGATATATGAATTTTGAAGACAAATTTTGTATGATGATACAGCATCATATCTATAGCATCCAAAAACATCGTTTCTGTTTGGTTATATTTTCTAATTATTTTTTAATTTTTTTTAATTTTTTTTGTTGAGCCAAATAAGAAAATGCAAAAAATTTCACAAAAAATTATATACAAAAATAAAAACTATAAAATAAACAAAAGAATAATTCAATCGACGCTCGGCATATTATGAGTAAGTCTAGTCTATTCCGAATACCCCGACAACAAAATATAAATATGTTTAGACCTTAAGCAGTGAAAATCTATTAGTATTGATTTTAATATGCAATAACAACTTATTGATTGAACAATCGTAAGTCCCAACCCTCACAATCAAACGAACGACCCATTAAAAAAAGGATGATCAGTTTAAAATTTTTCGTAGCAGCTTGATAATAATATATACTCATGACTATTTGATAATTTGTCGATCACTTCTTGATGAAAAAAAAGTGGTGACGAAGACTTATATATACAGGTCAAGTTAATTTGAAAATTTCATTATAACTTGGCTGTGTATTAAATGTGCTAAAAATATATTAATTTAATAACATTATGTTGGGATAGTAATATGTTCTAAACACTTGTAAATCCTGATAATAATTCGAAATCTAACATCTATACTTAAATTTTGAAATTATTTAAGAAATTCTGTCCACAAGCTATCTGAGAAACCAAATTTATATTATAAATGATGACCGTGTGAGATTTTTAAAAAATATTTTAATAATAACGGTTAAGATTATTTTTATTTAATAGTTAATGTTTATTAAAGAAAATAAATATACAACAATCTTAATTAGTATTTATTGATTCCTTAATTTTTAAAAAAATAATAAAAAATATATTAATGCACGTGCTCTTTCTCTCTCTTCAATTAAATTATTTATTTTTGTAAATTAATTAATTTTTATGAATACTTATTTTTCAATTATCTGTGAATTATTACGTGGTCTGTATCAATTTATGGGTCTAAATTTTTTTAATTTAATGTTTGAAATTCACTATAAAAAACCAAACCACACTATAGAATATGATAATAAATTGAATAATTACAAAATTTTAATTTTAATATAAATTTAATATTATTAGTAAGCATAAGTAATTCGCCAGTAAATATACAAAAAGTCTGAGCAATACATATAATCTCTCTTTTGTATCTAATTATTTTCTTTTGTATTGACGTGTCAAGTCGGCAACCTGAAACTAAGCCGCCGGAGCCAAACAGAGTGAAGCACCATATGAATCACATCAAACGGCTTCGCCGGCCGATTCACCGTGAAATGCCTCTGCAATCTCCTCACTCTCTTCTGCATTTTCAAATACTTCCACCTCGGAATCGCTTCCAAAATCGTCTTGATTTCCGGTATCCCCTCCACCGGAATCCTCACCGAAAACTGACTCCAATCGAAAACATCGCCGAAGGGCAAAACATAGTTATTCGAAATTATCACCGGAACACATCCGGCGAAAATCGCCTCCACAACCCTAGGGCTCGCGACTTCGAACCCGCTAGGGCACAAGCAGAACTTGCTCTGTCCCATTAATTTGGTGTAATTTTGTCCCTCGGGGAGGTACTCGTGCACGATTACTGAGTTGTCTTTGTGTTTCCAATGGTGGAGCAGTGTTTCTCGGATGTCGCCGTGGGCGCCGCCGGCGAAGAAGGCGAGGATCGGACGGTTGTGGGGGGACTGGCCGTAATTCGGAACAGCTAGCGTTTCGGCTGGTCCGTAGATCTCCGGCATTGATACGTCTCTCGCCGGTTGAAAGCTTTCGGAGGTATTGGCATTGCAGAGGACTCGGATGAAATTCTTGTAGAAATTAGGGTTTACAGCTGAAATATCTGGTGCCTAGGGTTTCCCAAAAAAGAAAAAAAGAAAAAAAAAGAGGGAAATTATTAGATTGAGAACATTCATGTTTAAACCATGAAAGAGTCTATTGTTTTACATTTATTGACTAGGCCAATAAGTTTTTTTTCCTTGACAAATAAGAGATTTATTAATAGTTGTAAATAGAAAGATTAAAGGGATTACGAGCATGAGGCATCACAACGAAAATGACTAAAATCCTAATCATGTTAGCATTCGTGGTCTTGGCAATCATATGTCATTCAAAACCCTAACAACCAAAAAGTATGTGGCAAGAAATGTGATGATATGATACCTAAGATGCATTTCACAACATGGATATGTACGGTGGTTAGACTTCAGCAGATGATTATTGTGCAGGTATAGTTCGATCTTTTTTTATTTTATTTTATTTTGGATTGGCTTCGATGATCAATTTCGTTATATTTAAGAAGTTGGTGAGTGAACAATGATGTAAAAATGTAAAAATCCGATACCAGCCAATACCACATTCGAATATAAATTATGTTGATATGTTCTAGTTATAATCCAGTGTGCAAGAAAGAGGGTCATTGTCATAATATACAATATGTAGAGAAAGCAAAGGTTAAGACTTTTGAGAAAATTTACAAACATAGATTTTTGTGTACAAAATCAGATACAAACGTGTCTATAAGATTGTAAAGGGTTTCAGGTGTATTGGACGATACCAAATACATCTGTATTTAAATTTCTACACGAGAATTAAATTTGTAGACTTACTCATAACTTTTTCTTTCTAATTAAAAAGTCCAGTCTTCTTTAGACGAGTTGGAAAGCTTTACGATGGACTTTGATGGAGGTAAAGAGGAGTTCAAGACTTAAGCATCAGGCATTCTATCTAGGTATCCGTATAGTCATAAGATCATATATGGGGATAATCGATCAGTTCTAGTTATAATCTAGTGTGTCCAAGATAATTTTTCAAGACATACTTCGATTAGATATTGATCGTTATCGAATTAGCATGATTTTTTACACAATTATTTTACTAGACGAGCTCTATAATATGAACGTATCCAATGAAATCCGCCCAAAATAAGAGTCCATAATGGTAAGACTCCCTAACCGTGAAGTAAGAGGTAGAGAACATACATACCCAATCGTGACATGAGACCATGAAATGGTCAGCTCCATTGCTCCTATTCCAATAGGGGTACTTATCCGCTACGACGCGGATATACTCTCTTACCAAGTTCTGCAGCTGATCACGAGAATATGTGGTGATGGGGGCATAGATGTAGTCAACGATGTTGGCCACACTGATGGGGATGAAGAATGCATGAGCTTCATCTGGGTGAGAGGCAATGAAAGGGTTCGATCTACTGTCCTCCATCTCTGCAATGAACTGCCCTTCTAGGGCGTATATATCTTTCAGTGGACCCGCATGTACCATAGGCTGCTCCCCTTCTCTGTATATCCATACCTTGAATCTCTTCACCATCTCTATGTGGCTCCTAATAATTTACATGATAAATGAGGTTATTTTGGTTTAAATATGGATAACTAGCAGTATATATATTCAATAATTTTAAAACTTTTTAGGAACCATTATATATTTAATTTATATTATCATAGGCAAAATTTCGTAAAAAATCAAATTTAATTTCAGGGTCAGTCATGAAATCTCTCGAATTTTAGATGAGCAAAAATTATCAATAAAAGTTTGTTCAATCTATCCACTCATGCACGATTTTCTTTTGTAATTCTACAAGCACTCGGCAAGCTTTCTGTTACTGTAGGGTGAGCTTCATTTCGGAGTCATTCAGAGACAGATATATCTTCTCATGTGATCCTCTCGTCATGTGATTATTACTTGAGGAGACTGAGATCCGTTATGGCTCTTGTAACGCCCTATGTAAACTACTGACCCAATAACTTATTGGAACCCAATTACGTGGCCAAAAATGCTTAAGTTCAAGTTATTAGTAGTAGTTTACATAGATTCTTATATACTTAGGATCACTCATGTAGACTTTCGATGTGGGACGAGACATCACAATCTCTCCATCTTTAAGACCTTGCGCCCTCGCAAGGGTTGAACACTAGAGTCACGACGGTCTAACCCCTAGGTCTATTCCCTAGTGACCAAACAAAATCCCAACCACGGGTCACTTTGATACCATCTGTAACGATCCATGTAGACCATTGGCCCCACATCGAAAGTCTACATTAATTATCCTAAATATATAAGGAACTATGTAAACTATAACTAATAACTTAGGCTTAAATATTTTGGGCCACGTGACAGGGCTCTGACAAGTTATTCGGCCAGTGCTCTACATGGATCGTTACAAATGGTATCAAAGTGACCCGTATACACAATCGAGTGTGGGGTCGGGACTTTGTTTGGTCACTAGAGAACAAACCCGGGGGTTAGGCCGTGGTGACTCTAGGGTTCAACCCTTGCGAGGGCGCAATGTCTTAAAATTGGAGAGATTGTAATGTTCCATCCCATATTGAAAGTCTACATGGGTGATCTTAGTATATAAGGAACCATGTAAACTACTACTAACAACTTGGGTTTAAGTATTTTAGACCATGTGATTGGGTTTTAACAAGTTATTAAGCTAGTAGTTTACATGGGGCGTTACAACTCTCTTTTGTAAAATCGTCCATTTTAAAGGTCTAAAATTGCAAATCATTCACATCGAATAGCTAAGTTAACCAAACATTGATAAGCATATCAACAAATCATATTTGTCTCGAGAGAAAATCATAGTCACCGTTTTGTGACCGCTGGGCAAATATGATGTGACTGGACACATATTAATGTTCAATTAATCTATTTTTTTGCATAAATAATTTACACATCATAATTTATACAATAAACAAATCCAATCATCAAAATATAATTGTGTGAGTCTCAATCTTTTTGTAGAAATATCGCGTGAAGAGATCACTGAGAAAATTATTAGAATTTGTAAAAGTTGGTGAATGAATTTGAAACACAAGGGGGTTTCACGATGTAACCAAAAAATTTCGAAAGTTTCACAAAAACTATTAATGGTCTGCAGTTCAAAGGTCTTAGAAGTTTAACATTTCAAATGTCCCTCTATGCGTGTATATATAAAACCTCATGATCACCCTTGCGTTTATAGACTTTGAAATTTGTCTACACTATTAAAATCCAATTTCGTGTTCTTGAGCGAAAGACAGAGACATATACAAGTTCGGTTCAACAAATAGACATTTATTGGTACTCTATCAGCTGAGTTCAGGGGCAGAACTATATGAAGACCGGAGGGGGCATAGATTTCATAAAATTTAAGACTTGGATACAAATTTTGAAACTTATAAAAAAAAATATTTTGACCTCCTCAAATTACATTCGGCCCCCTCTCTGTCGCAAAAACAAAATATCGGCCCCCCAAACGTGAAATGTTGATTCCATCCCTAGCTAAGTTAGCTATTTTACGTTGTGAGACAATTGTCAGTGCAAACTCGACCACCCATATATAGTGAAGTGTCGAATCTATTTTAAAGAAACAGTGATAATTTTACATGACTCGATTTGATACTATATCTGTTATGTATATGTTTTTCCATCACAGTTTGTAACTACAATTTTATGATGTATGAAAGTAATTTTCTGATGATTTTTGTCTTACAAAAATCACATGAAAAAAAAAAAAAAAACCTAATTCGTGATAAAACCCCAACCCAAAGGCAAAAGTATGAAGCAAGTGAACTATCTCCTAGGAACATGATAGCACATGAAACCAACATAAATTATGGTGAATATATAAATATTAATTTGAGCCCTCCAATTTAAAGTAATTATTTCAGAAGTAATATTAACTCAAGGGTTCTTAAATAAAATGTTCCTTCACCGGTTTTTCCGTAAATAAATTAAACTTATCTTCTCCATTAAAAGTTAATTAAAATGTTTTTCTTTTCAAAGTTCTTTACACGTATAGGTCTAGGGGGGAATTAATTACTACTAAATAAGAGGACTTTGATCCTCTAATCATGGATTATTTTTACACCTCTCGAGATAGACGGTGTTCATGTGCCTTGAATTAATATCTAAAACCCCAGCCATTATATATATATATATATATATATATATATACATACACACACACACTGTGAGTGTATACCTATGACACAATACCAAATGAATCTTTATATTGAAGAATGGAAAATTTAAATGGAAAATATTTAAGTTTTCTTGAGATGAATTATTAAAGTAATGGTCTGCTCGGTAAGAAGATGTTCTTACTCAAGTGAGTGATATTGAGATCACGGTGAAATTAATCGATCTGAGAAAGACGATTGGTAGTTTAGCCGACCTGAGAAAGGCGATTTTGTTCTAATCAGATAAAGATGAAAATCCTAAGATAATCCAACTTAGAATGATGAGTTTGAAGTTGAATGAAATTCTAATGGTAGAAGATAAGTTATTAGAGAGTTCAGATCAAATTTATCTTGTTCGTGACGAATTATCTTTCCAAAGAGGAATGAGAATTTGAGTAGAACACAAATTAATTAAATAGCAAAAGTCTATAAATAAAGGTCAAAAGTCAAAGGAAGATGTACATGCTATTAATTACACTGTTTATAGCTATTACGTACAGAGTTTCTTATGATCTAAGTTCTTACTTAGTTATTGGAGTATCTTCCAACTACAGTAGTGGAGAGTCATTTGACATTTTCTTATTTTGTAAGTTAGCGGAAGTGTAAGATAGAAGAAATTACGAAATTCATTGCTACAATAGTTGAGGTGATATTTTCCATTTATTTCGAATTTTACCCACTTAGAATATGCATGATCAGCTTACGCGTTATTTCTCCATTGGGTATGCCTTCTAAAGAGTAACGAGGCCGTGCAAAGGTAGGCTCAATCTAAAATTCTGTTCGTGAGCGTGATTGTATAAATATGTCTAATTGTGAGATCGACTAGCCAAACAGAGACGAAAATCGGCCATAGTAATTCAGGAATACTATGTGGAAGAACTCTACCTCAACATATCAAACGCACGTTGGGGATAACAAGCTGAGGTCCCAAGGTTCGATTTTTCGCCAATTCAAGTGGTACGCGAGTTGGGTTTTGAACATCTCAAGACAATAATGTTACGACGTTTCTACAGCCTGGATGTTCATGGAATTTATAATTCTTTCTTTGAAAAAGAATTTAGTACTTAAGTGTGGAAATATCATACTTACTGATGGAAGGCATATGAATTTCTGTAAATAGATCCTGTGGGGATGAAACTGATCTCTCTCTCATCAGAAATATATTTCCTCGTACGGATTGCTTCGCGGATTGCAGCTCGTGCACGTGCTAAATCATCTTCAACCTTTTCCAAACCAATTTTCTTCTGTAAATCCAACAAGAAAACCAGGTAAATCATACCAAAAAAAAAAAGAAGAAAAAGAAAATAAAACTCGAGGAAGCCTGATTCAGTTCGAGGGAAAGATTTTCGGCTGTCACATCTGTAGTCTTGCGCGACCGAAGATAGAGTGATTTGACTCTCTCTCCATTTTCTGCGAAAAGGGAGAGAACAAGGCAAGTTTTCGCTTCAATCAAGACTTCTAAATCGATACGAATGGAAGATGCCATTGGAATTTTTTTTTCTCGTTCAGTCGAGTGATCAATATGAGGTGATGATGATATAGTATATAAGACTCGTGATTCAGAAAATCGATGGATTATTAGAGATACTCACATTGACATTCATAGTTCTATGATCTTCTTCTCTAGCTGTAAATATTGAGGTCGAGAGGGACCATTTTGGGTAGTTTCTTGAGAGACTGAAAGAGGTGGGGAGAGAGAAGAGATTCACTAAAGGGTTTTGGTGTGAATTAGGAGAAAAGTAGAGGATAAGAAGGAGAACAAGAGCTGGGAATAGCAAGATTGGTATGGTGCAACTGCAAGCTGCCATGGCTTCTTTGTGTTGTTTAAGGTTCCTACGAGAGAGACGAACCTTAAAATGGAGAAAAATCAGACAGGAGAGAGAATGGTGTGTGTGTGTGTGTGTATATATATATATATATATATAGAGAGAGAGAGAGAGAGAGAGAGAGAGAGAACTTCTTATATGAGATTTTTCATTTTGTCCTCATTTTGCTAAAATGTAGACCGTTATTTTTCTAATCAAATTTTGACGATATGAACTGTTCAATGTGTATAAAATATATTTTTAAGAATACTCGCGAGAAATTAGATCAAAAAAATATCAAGAACGGCTTAATCCAAATAATTTTTCATAAATGCTGATAGGAACAATTTTATGAAAAACTGTTTGAATCAAACAATTTCTGATATGTTTTTTAGCAAATTTCTCGTGAGTATCATTAAAAATATATTTTAAATATATTGAACAGTTCGGATCATCAAAATTTATTTAGGAAATGAGAGATTTGTATTTTTACAAAATGAGGAATTATATATATAGACACACACACACAACCAATGTACAAAACAATGTGAAAACTACCCATTGATGAGTTAAGTCATATATAGGTGTGACCAAAAGTTTTGGATGAGTTTAATGTAAGTGATCAAAAGGTTAGATTCCTTACCATATTTTAGCGTATAAATTTGACCAAAGAAAAGAAAAATAGTGCTAGAACTTGAATTCTAGAAATCACCATTATGTTTCCCAAATTTAAAAGCCTCTAACATCATACATATGGGGTAAAACCTAGCTAGGTTTAATTGGGCTCCTACTAGTGAATGGTGAGATTGATTCTAAAAATTGTTGAAGTGTGCGTAAATTGGTCCGAACACTCCAAGTTTTTTAAAAAATAAGTCACAACCTAAGCTGTTCATCTGACGATTTATTACAGTGAGTAGAGTCGAAGTTGGAGTCGGAAGTTTTGACTCATAGTGTCAAAATCTTACTTGCAATGTGAGAGCGGGTGTATGAGTGAAATGTGAAAATAGAGTGAGGGAGTGGAAGGTTTGGCTTGAGTAATTTTACTACTTTGTAGATGTTAGTTATTTCATGTTAGATGTAAAAATTTATATATTACAAAGAGAATTTTGGGAATTCATTTTGTGATGGAGCCTCAAAATTTTATTCGCATCAATTAGTATCCTCCCTTTATACATTAGAATGGATATCGTTAATATCTCTGGTCGAGTTGGGTTGTGTTACGGGTGAGATTAGGTATTATAAGGATAAATTCTCCTCAAAATTAATGAGTTTTTATTTACAATTCAAAGTGTTCAAGTCAACTTATACGATTCCAAAATCTCTGACTTTGCGAAAGTCCCCTTGTGATACTCCAATCGCCCTCTTTGATGACGACGAGGAAGAAAACTACTCGAGATCAGGATTTTCATAGGTGAATGAGTAAGTGCATGTTCTTTGTTCGTCTTCGACAGGGGAGAAAATCCACTTTCAGGTTAATTAGGGTTTTTAGGCCAAATAAGCGGAGTGATGATCTGAAGGAAAAAAACGAATATTAGCGTAATCGAAAAAGAGATAGTACTGGATAAAGCAAATCGGGGATGACAACGACGAGGGGGTGACTTGTTTACTACAAATATTAAATTTTGACTTTCAAGTTCTTAATTTAGATTCTGACAAAAGGACAAGATCAGGAATCTCAAACTAAAAATCCGCAATTATTAATATGAAGAACCCAATACTTGTGTCAGACTCTTCTGTTTAGAAGCAAAGAATAATTCCTCAAGACTCTTCAATTTTAAGTTCTAAATGATAACTAGGGTTTGGCATAGGGAGTGTGTGTACCCTTTATCCATATTAAGGCCCCATTTGGATCGAAATTTTATGCCAAGTTTTTATTTTATAATAATTTGTGCAAAAAAATCAATAGATAAACATCCCCCCCCCCCCCCCCCCCCCCTGTATTTGCCATCTTAGTCAGCATGAGTGGTCGCACCTGCAAGGAAAAAAATATCTAAGAAAATAAAAAAAATTCTGTAAAATATATAAGTTCGCCCTTACTAAGCCTATGTTTGGTAACCATTCATGTTTCCTGTTTT
>JABCMJ010050034.1:0-11456 GCA_014822125.1 Arbutus unedo | reverse complement strand
GAGGAAGGAAACCATCCCCGGAAGCTTGCCCAAAAAGTGAATTAGTCTTGATCAAGGCATATCTAGAGTTCTATTCAATACCAAGAATATTCATTCCTCTTCGGATTTGAAATGTTGAGTTATGTGCCACCATTCAACAAAAAATTGAAAAACAAAAATGGAAGGCACAGATTGTCCCCTAGCTGGCTAGCTACCCACCTAATCAGTTGAAATTCTTGAACATCATTGGTTATAATGACTACGAGTTCTACTACTAGTAGTACCATATTCCGGATAACCTCCGTAATTTACATCGAACCCATAATCAGGATCAGAAAGAAAAGTTTCAGTTACCTCATCAGGATTCTCTCCCCTCTGTGTTCCATAAGAAGGTTGGTCCACGAGGTACGAGTCCAAAACAATGCCCCTTTTCTCCAGTGAAACAAACCTCGTCTGTGGCTCGCTGCTTGAAAACATGTTGCACGAGATCGTTCTACGAGACGAATATTCAGGCCCGTAAATTGTGTTGAAGATGGAGGAGATAGGATCACCGTTGCATGCATCAGCGTAGTCCACGGTACTGAAAGAGTCCCTTGTACTCTCAGTGGTGAACGATGCCTCGTCCGAGCTCGTGAAAATGGACCAATCGCTTGATGTGATGTCCGAAAATATAGACTCAGAGTAACTCTCTGTGCTTGGCGGTCTGCTTCTATTCACCCGTCGAATATCTGACGAAGGCTCTGAGTTAACAAATTGGCAGCTGGAATTGCTTTGCCAAGGTCTTGAAGGCTTCTGACTATTGGATGTCAAGTGCTTTACAAGTCCGGGAGTTTTGGTTTGATGCCAGGTGACCTTTCCAGAAGCTCTTGCAGGTCGGGGGGATGACCTAAAAACACGCTATCGTTACAAAACTCGAAAGAACACTAAGTAGGAATTGTTGAAATACATAATTCTCATAACCAGCCAAATTTTAGTAATCCTATTGCAGCAACCTATGTCGATTAGTATCAACTTTTGACTCATTGTATCTGTACAAGAATCATTGAGAACGGGGCATCACTCCATAATCGAATATGATAATTGGTAAAGATGTACTTTGGGGGATACCCAATCCGGAACTAGATGGTTACCTCATGTAAAATAAGATATATGCTCCTTCCGACATCACCTGGCTTGTTGACACTGGCTGGACCTGCCAGTGAAGCATATGATATGGGGGCTTCAGAATCACATTTCCTCAGAAAGAGGGAAATAAATTTTGCAAGCACAACTATAAAATGCAACAGAATCTTTAAATGGATTTCATGCACTCAGCAGAAGCACGACGAGCTTAGCAGAGTTTAATGTTAGATTGAATGTAGTAGCAGATTTAAGTTTTGCCACCTCATCGGAAGGATCAACTCAAATTTGGTCCAAAAAGACATCACAATTACTTTGAACTGCTGCAAATGCAACATTCTCACCAATCCAGTACAAACAATAAATGTTCATTGTAGACAAAAAAAATCTCCAACCAATGCAATGCAGTCCATTGAGATAGAGATCGAACTGAGTTACCTCAGTGTCATCTACCCTGAACCAATTGCCTTGCAGATCTTTCACGTAGGATACATAATGCCCAGAAAAAGATGCATTCAGCGTATCCAAATGCACAACAACAGCATAAAGCATGTACAGCGGAGGAATATCATCTGTCCCAGTCATAAATGGGACCATATCAAGCATGTCAGGAAAAGTGATGCACTTATTTATCTTGCCATAACTTCCCTCCTACAAAATGTAGAAAACAAAGTTGAAGAATACTTCAAACGTCCAGAAATAAATAAGAAAGTGAAAGCAAGGAGAACCAAAAGTGACAACTATACAATCACGCACGTTGGTAGTGTGAAAGTTAAAGGCGGCCTTAGAAGTTCAATTGTTGAATTAGCATGATCTAGACAAAACCTAGTCACGGTAGCTACCCGCGAAAAAGAGTGGTTTGCATCTGGTTAAGCCTTTAAATTTTATAATTTTCAAGTAAATAAACTGCTTGTGTTATTATGCAAGTGTAAGGTTTGTTAGCAACTGAATTCAGAAAAGCAATGCGTGTATGGATCCACCAACAAATAATACATTTAATGCCCTAATGAAAGAACTGCCGAAAACGATGAAGGCCGTATCGCCCAGTTAGAACAGATTATAGTACCTGAAATCTCTTCAAAACAATTGTCAAGATATTTGGCGCCTCATGTATGCTCAACTGCTTCCGCGCTCTAACATACGCAGCACACCTTTAAAAGATTAAGCGTTACCCATTTGAGTTTCATATGTAAATTGTAAAACGTACATAATCTTTTTGAAATCGAGTAGGATTCAAACATAAATAAGATCAACAACCTTCCGCATCTATACATGTTTTCTCCATCCAAATCTTCAGGGGTTGTAAATTGAGTGAGTGCATCTTCCAGTGACTGAACCCAACCAAATATTTCGAGCGTAAGGTCCATAATGTTTTCATATCGTTCTGACTCATGATGACATCTCAAACATTTGACCTGCTTGCAATGAGGTTGACATAGTAAAAAATCATTGTGATATAACAAAGATACCTCACGAGTAAACTTTACAAGTACAGTAAAGGCCATAGAAGTAATGAACACCTTTGATTTAAGACGACCCCCAAAAGTATGCTGTATAAAGGTTGTTTCTTGCAATCTGGGATCAACCAAATTCTCTCCACCCAAGCCCTCCAAACATATAGATTGCATCGACGTAACTAAGAGCCTGGAAAGGGAAGTTTACCAATTGTAAATACGAAATTAAAGACCAGACAGAAAAGAAGCATAATTTTGATTATCTCATCTCAGCTGAGAACTCCACAAGTAGGTAGGTAGGCAGGTAGGTATAAGATATATATACACAGAGATAGATAGTAGATAGAGAGAGAGAGAAAGAGATCCTGGAATAAAACTTGCTAGATGACAGACCTCAAAAATTCATGAGCATCTTCCTGACTTCCATCCCCAATCTGGCGACTAATACTTCGCATTTGCGAGAGAATTCTTCCAGCAGACAATGCCCCGCCACCTTCTCTTAACATCATTACATGTTGCTCAAGTTCACACACAAGGCACCAATCTTTCATGCAACCTAGCATTCACGAAATGGACCAAGGATATTATCCACAAGGCCATACAAACAATACAGTACTTTGTAAAATCACCATTAAAATGAAGGAGATGTGAGAAGACTGAAGTACTGGCTCTAGAATGTGATCTATGGAGCAAATAGATTGTCAGAGGCTTTGTGCAAGTCAAGCACTGCAAGACAGCATTGGCATAACAACTGCAAAATAAATCCCAGAAAAAGAACACTAATGAAATGGCATATTGGTGCTAAGAAACCTTAGAAGAAACTAAAACAGCATCTGTCGACACTTATGTCACCAATCCAAAGGTCGCAGACATTTAGCATTAACACGACCAGATGACATCCTTTCGTTTCAGAAATTATAGTTTTCTTTTATGTGCAGAAAACCCCCCAAGTGCTGTGGTATCGTTACAGAAGTGCAGTAGCTTCTTGCTCTTGCTTATTGGGGAATCATTATTATTCCTGTCTAGTTCACCACAGTTTTTCTTCCACCCTTGTTTGTAACTTTGTACAGGCAAATTAACAGCAGAGTGGTACGTGGTACCTGTTCCCACAATTTATAAGGCCCCTAGGTGATAGGTCATACACTTCATACTGAAAGAACTTCACGAATTCTTCATAAGGGAATAGCATCTGAGAATAGAGAGAGAACAAATAAGAGCCTTCCATACATATCCCGCCACAAATTAACTTTACAGAATTCATGGAATTGAAAACCAACCTTTAACTTCTTATGCCTTTCAACAACTTCTGAGTGTTCCTGTTTACCAAGCTTTGATGACTTCCTTAAACCAATCATCTTCATGATTCCCATGTTTGCAAAACCATTGCTTCCTGTTGGAGGAATGGTGTCCCGCACTCCACCAACTTCTACATCACAATAAGGAAATTAAGGACGGACTAAACGGCAGTTCTATTAACAATAATGATAAGCGAAACATACTGGACTCATCCACTATTTGTCCCTTCCTCTCCATTTCTGAACATAGTTGCTCTCTTGATGCCTTCATCATTGATTTTGGTGATTTATACGTTTTGGTTCCAAGAGGCTGTGCTGCAGTTCTAGCCTTACTGTTTCTCTTCATCACATTCGCTTCAGAAGAGCAGTTCAACTCTACCGGTTCATCTTTAGACGCAATTGCCCCTCTCAGGAAGTTTTCTCTACTTAACATCAAATCTTGTTCAACATCGAACCCATTTGTCCCAGCCTTTGCTGAACTTAACGAGCTTGTGATGCCAGAATCAGTTCTTGCATCCGATATGTTTTCATGGTGAGTGTGAAAATCATTACTTTCATGCATTGTATGTCTTGTACCATTATCATTACTAGTGCCACAAGAGATATTACCATTCTGCCTCCTGCAAATTTCCTCCTCCAAAGGCACAAAGTCAAAACTATTTAACTGCACCCAAGAGGCAAGTATAAGTTATCAAGAAACAAAATGTACAACACACATTATAAGGTACTAGCAGATAAGAACCTTATGGCCTATAGAAGCCTCTTTATTTGATGAGGTGGATAATTCTTCAGTAGAATCTAACACAGCTTCATCCTCTCTTCTTAACCTAGATTTGCGAGAAACTCGCCTGTCTGTGGATCTTCTTCTCTCAATCATAGGGAGTCCAGCCGCATTAAATGAGGTAGCAGATGCACCACCACAATTAAAATGATGGATCATATCATCATCTGAACTTTTCTCATGTTCAGGGTGCTGGATATTGTATCCAGCACATTGTGCACTCATCATGTCATTTTGTAACATCCTTTCATGAATAGAGTCATCAATTGAGGCAGCCATAGGAGATGAACAGAAGCTGTTGGTGTCCATTTGCTGGCACTCGTGCTTGTGAACTTGCCTCCAGTGGATTATCTGACACTTTCCAGAACTGCATCATATGTTGTCGGCTATAAAAGTTAATGCTTGTTTCTCTTTTTTATTTATTCTAATGTAGACTTATTAATGAAGAAATGGTCTTTGTAATAACAAATCTACAAGGTTGAGGGACGACTAGCATGAAAAAGTTTATGTTGACTGTACCATATAATCAAGATAATGTCTACTTTGTAGCCTTTAACGTTGTATGAGATTTCTATGAGGACAAGAATGGGATGCTTGAAGTTTTAGGAGGCTAGATTAGAATAGAAACAATATGCCCACGAAATCCAAGTTTAACATTCTCTAAAGGGTTCAGTAGATGAAGTTTCACAGCACTTGAAAGACAACTTCACTTCTTAGATGATAAATCTGAGCTAGCTTATGACCAGCAAGGTGAATTTAGCCTTTCAAACTGGAGAGAGAGAGGGGGGGAATGGGATGGTGGACGACCATTTAACAAGTCATACACTAAGTAAGAGGTCAACTACTTTACCATCCAATATTGTGGATTCAGAGTTAAGCATTAACTTTGGAACATAACTGAAATCCAATACAACAACAGAGATACCATTGTGACCAACAATCATTAAAAATGACTTGCCTCTGTTTGGCTCCATGTAAGGGGCGTGTTGGCAGTATAAAGAGTAAGTTACTTCATTTTCTTCCAGCTTAGCTTTGAGATAAGATGATGGTCAATGATTTAACAACTTACAGCAACTAAAACACAAAAGACCTCCACTAGAAACTACTTTTACATGGGGAATGTCCTGTTAATGTCTGTATTTTCATCTGAAAATCTAGTCCTAGCTTTATATTGCATATTACTTGCATAAAACCAACACTTTTTTTGGTTCACAACAAGGGTGGATCGTACCAGTAGCGAACAGACTTGCATCGGGAACAGCGTGTGGTGGCTGGACCAGCGCATCTAGCACAATCATGAACTGCATTCTTCGAAACAGGTATCACAGGGATAACACTGGCAGCAACCATGGCTTCTGCCCTAAGAGCTTCTTCAGCAGCCAATTGAGCGAGCAAACTTATCCTCTCTTTCTTCTTCGCAGCCTCACTCCATTTTCCTAGCAAAATGTAAATAACCAGGGGCAGCACAACAAAGAACAAGAACAAGGCGGGAAGATCAGTTTCTCTTGGCTCAAGCATGTCCCCACCAGCATACTCATGACCAGTTTCCAATTGCTTTCGTAGCTATTATGACTTATGCTCTGCCATTCAAGACTCTAGTATACTGCTCCAAATCCTTCAAAAGATACCGGAACACTGCAAGAACATAGAAACACCATTAATTATTTGTCCAGCTATATGATTTGCTCTACCTAAATCGTGGTCAGGCATAAAAACCTGTCATTTAGGGTGGAGAAATAAGATAGAAACCAATTAAAGAATAATATTTATCATGTAAGAGCAAGTCCGTCCATGAGCCATTTAGGCTGCCAACGTCAAAATTTGACAAAATATAGGGCAAAGTGGTATATGCCAAAGTTGTTGCCCAAAAAATGACAAAGCCATCTTCAGTGCCAAAATTTGGGACAAGTAAGATGAAGCTCATTTAAAGGATAATACTTATCATATCAGAGCAAGTCCACCCATGAGCCATTTAGGCTGCCAAAGTCAAAATTTGACAAAATATACGGCAAAATGGTGCTCATCAAAGTTGCTGCCCAGAAAATGGCAAAGCCATCTTTGTTGCCGAATTTAGTAGCAACTTTGGCTTTGGCAAATCTGACACATCATCCAAGCCAATAGTTCTTCATCGAATAATGAAATGGGTTTAATTCAATGGTCTCGATTTGAAATTGTGCCAAATGGCACCAAAACCAGTGCAAGAATAAAGCTATTTTTTGACATTTTGACACTGTACCAAGCCATAAAATGGCTTTGCCAAAGTCATTTTGGCACCAACGTATGTAGTTGCTCTATCGAGGATTGCAAATTCTGCAGTCATCCTGGCTCTACCCAAAAAGCATTTCCCTTCTATTATGGCAGATTTATTTACCTTCTCACTGGTAACATTAATTGATTTTGTTTCCTTCTAGAGGACTAGTCTACTAGACTTGCAATCCAATTTGTACCAATCTTCCACCGATATCTCCAAGCTGTCCATAATGGAAATCATTATACTAAGCAGATAATGGAGATTTGATGTAGCGTACCAAAAAAAACACAATGGCATTCGGATTTAGGGCTAACTTCATTGTTCAATCTTTAGAGAAATGTAGTCCAATAACAATGGCGATGCAGAGTATACGAACCAAGCATGGCTTTCGTGTCTTAGAGAACTGATTTGGGATTAGTCTCTAACATTTCCGCACATACAGCATTGTCGCACGCTAAGATGATAAAAAAAATTGAGCAGAATCAATGAAACACTTGTTGCAGAGACTTGAGGTGCAAGACCACCCAAGACCATGAGACCTAAACAGTTATTGCATGCACACGATTGAGCCCTCCTTGCTCTACAAAAGCAAAGGCCATCCCACAAAGCCCCATCTGGGTTGAGTTATCCTAGTATCATGGTCATAAAAATCCCAAACTGAATCTTATAATCCTTCTGGACAACACTAGTTGAGATCATGTAAAATATTGCCATAGGAGGATGTTGCAATCCGCACATCCTTGTTGGGTCGTTCCAGATCCTAGCTACTCCAATTTATGAGCTTCTTTTATTGTGTGCATGGGCTATTTTGTCATTTATGTTGTGTTCTCTATCTCCAATGTCCAAAAGTCAAAGAGTCCAGGAATGTTGATAGTTTAGAAATTGTGTTATGTTTTCTTTAAGTTTCAAGAATTAAAGGAACCCCAATAATTTACAATTTCTCAAGAATTGGTGTTCCCAGCGATATTTGCGTTATGAGTAGTGATTTTAATCGAAATCAATGATTTGTTTAGAGCACAACCACCTTACGATATCGATGCCTGTTAACTATGTTGTCATCTAGTACATGAGCTTCTAGCTTCTAGCTTCTAGCTTCTAGCTTCTAGCTTATAGTCCACTATGTTGTGCTTACAGCATTTTGACATTCACTTATTATCGCACAGATTAAAGCAATAAAATTTATAACTGCATAATGACAACTGTCCATATTAATGACACATTTCAATGTACCTGCTGTATTATGCTTTCTAATGGAGTTCCTGATTGAATCCTCGGATCTTTGGAGATAAATGATAACATGGAAAGTGCACTAAATATTAAATGGTCTAAACTAAGGCCATTGACACTTCCCCTTGGCAACACATCCCCCCAAAAAAAAAAAAAATTCAAGGAGCACCACCGGCATGACATGTATTGTAGCAATTAGTGACCAAGAGTCTTTATTGGTTTTCCATACCCAATGAATAAGCAACAATAAAACTTGAAAAATGTGGATCTTTCATAACCAGACATTGCCACTACCAAACTAGCCTAAGCCTAGTCTCCCCATAAATGGGGTCGGCTACATGAATTTTTCATCCTTCTGACTTTCATTGTGATAAGAAAAAGAGGAGAGTATACAATCTTATCACTTTTCATTATTGACGAATCTACTAGTTGTGTGTGACCGAACCACCTCAGTCTATTTTCTCTAAAAAAAAATTCCATTGGTACCCCTCAAAATTCACGAACTTTTCATTTCTACTTCTATCTCTCAGAGTCGTAGCCTACTTCCATCTTAGCATTCTCCTTTCAGATACCATGAATTTTTTCCTTTTGGAAAAAAGAACTTTGGGTAGTAATAGCAAATGATAGAAAACATGAATTTCATGTAGATTTAACACGTCATAATATGCTAGGCATGAAAACTCTATGCGGGTTAGCAGATCTTGTAGGATCATATAAAAGTTTGGAAAGAACATCTCATCATTAGCCCCATTGTTCTACTCTGTAGAGCACGTGGATAGCATGCTATAGATCTTGTTTCCGTCATTCAGGACGCAATAATATCTAATCTTTGTAATGTTATTGCCTAGCGTGATAGTTTAATATCTTACAAAAAAGACGTAAGATATTAGCAATTAGTACAGGTTTCAAGAGATTGATTATTTTGATGAAAACGGATCAACTTTTGAAAACAATAACTTGAAATGGCAGATTACATGTCAAAAGTCAACTATGTGATTCAGGTTATTGTTAGAGTATTAGAATGTATTCTAAAAACGCATTAAATTGGAAATCATGCTTTCTATAAAAGTGGAGTCAGAGCTGCCTGCCTACCTCTCTAGACTCCATTTTATGTGGTGTGTTGTGCACTCGACACACATCCTCAAGTAGTAGATAACGAACATCTCACAGGTCAATAAGGTAATGAAGGTTATTGTTAAGATATCATCACATAGTCATGGTTTCTACAAAAGGGGAGTGAGGGCTGGCCACCTACTACCTCTATAGACTCTTGTCAGGGGGAATCTTGTGCACACGACACAAACTTTTCTTATTATGACGTACTCCAAACTAGGATTTCTTAATGTGAACACAATCTGAACGTATGTGAATCTAAGACAACTGGACGTGTCTGCCTGCTTTTTCTATTTACTTTATCCTTTTCTTTTGTTGGGTGCGGATGGGAAGTAAATAGCATCAATTGTGAGAAGGAATCTTCCTTTGTAAAATTGTTGCATGAAACTTTTTACCACACAAAATTTTAGGGGACGATAAAGAACGTATCCCTTCCTTACCATATGGGAAATTGGAAACAAGAAGGGATACATTCCGTGCCACGATATGTTGGTCAATATGTCATCATACTTCCACAATATTGAATTGTATCACACAACGACATTTTTCAGGTTATGGAGGGGGAAATGGACATGGAATATTGTTAGTTAAGCATTTGTCAGCTGCTAGAGATAAGAAAGCCAGTATTTAATAACTTCACCAATGGACTTAAAAGTAACAAGATTGAAACCTACACCAATGGACTTAAAAGTAACAAGATTGATATTGGAACTTAACAAATGCAGTACCTAACGGTGGAGGGGGTTAGACAGTGCCACGTGCTCACTTGAGAGTCTTAACTTGTGCTGGTCATTTATGAAACAACAACTTAAGTATGTTTCTTCAACTATCAACGAGATTTGAGAGACAATCCAATGTTATTTGGACTAAGGTAGCTGTGTGTGCTACTCTAGTTGTCAATACCATTTACTGCTTAGATTGTGCTACAAACAGGAGAAAATCCAAATAAAATAAGAGTTTAACAAGTTTCTATAACTAATTGTTTAACGGTATTCCAAAAAACTTCAACCAGAATAAGAGCAACTATCCAAACTGCCTCTCCTCCCTTCCTCATTCTTCAGCCTTACTGATTTCCTTCATTAACACACAAACATCTGTTCTAACAGTGGAATTCAGAGATTCTTTATCTTGTTTCTTCATGTTTCCTAGGATCATATACGCAGTAGTTGCGGCAGTTGATCCTATGTAACACAAATTTCAGCAAAACCCACATGTAAAAGCCTCATACACAGACATCTTACTCTTCAGATCCACATTCGAAATACAAGTACAAAATAGCACCTAAAAAGCAAAAAGAAAATGGAAGGACTACTCCCATTGTAACAAACCGCTTGGCAAAAATGAGAATTCAAGAGAAACCCAGCAAAGGAAAGTTCCCTTCATTCCCAATGTCACATCTACCTCAAAAAGTTTCTCACCAAAAAAACCCACAAATCGAGCATTTTTCTCGGAACAATGAGGGAAAATAAATTGCAAGAAAATCCCATCTTCCCACCAAAAAAAAAAAAAAACCCAACAAAAAAGATTAAACTTTCCGTACACAACAAATCCAGACCTAAAAAGCCAGGTGAAATCAAGCAATTCAATTTCAAGATTCCACTGTAATTCACCCAAAAACATACACATAAATGGTAGAATCATATCCAGATTTGTTAGGCGGTTTCAATCATACCTTTTTTTTGGCATAAGAACAAAATCTAAAGAAAGCCCAGAAAAACGTCTCCTTTATCTTCCCCCCTCCTTACCCACCAAGAGGTGCTTTGATTCGTCTGATTGTAAGAACACAGTCCCCTCTGTTCTCTGCTACATTTGCTTCACTTCACACTTCGCGTACCCCTCTATGCGCTTTTAAGATCTGGTAAATCTACTGTCTGATGCTCACACCTGTAACATATCTGCACGACAAAGTTGCGTACACTTGTCGGTGTTTGATTTGTCTGTAACCTTATTGGGTCCTAAATCGGTATTGTTTGGGTTGGATTGCACATAGACAGCAGCTCCTCTTCACTAGCTTATTTGGGTGAGATGATTTGCAAGAATAAACATTCAGAGCACAAAAATTAAATTAAATTAAATTTCGTAAACACATCATGATAGTACAATCTTTCAAGAAAAAATAGATGATGTTCAACGAGAAATAGACATTCCAACTTTCAAATTTGGTACTTGATGTCCGCTGCACCTTTAAAAAATCTCAATTGCATAGTTGTGGATGTTGCATAAAAATAATTTTTTTT
>JABCMJ010050025.1:0-11319 GCA_014822125.1 Arbutus unedo | reverse complement strand
TGAATCACTTACCAATTATCAGGACCAAGAAAAAGGGAAAAAAAAAAAAGAAAAGAAAATTCACATACCTTGGATTTGTGTATGCGGTTGATCTTGAGCTTCTCCCATACTGAAGTTGGAAGCTACAGATCTTAAGGGGAAATGGACGACCGAATATCCAGAAAAAACCAAATTGAAAGAGTCCCGTTGATCGAAACTAGTATATGATCAAATTATCAAGTTCAGTATGGGAGAAGCTCAAGATCATTCTATACTGATTTCCGCATCTTTTGCAAAAATCAAATTATCAAGTTCCGTCGATCGAAACTAGTATACGATCTTTCCGTTCTTCAAGCAGCTCAATCTTGAGTTGGAATGATAAAAACTTGATTTCGAGTACCATCTGTCAACATTATGCTCTAGCGAACCAGCCAAAGCATTAACAAAGATGAAGGAGAGGGTAGAGATATTTTTTATACTGATTGCAATCCCTATCCGATGCTTTGTCTCTTTCTTCTCTCTCTCTGTGTAGTTTTTTACTAGTAACCAGTGGAAAATGGTTTGGAAAATATTGAAAAACATAATTTTAACTAAGTTTGAGTTAAAATAAAAGTGAGTTCAACATAAATTAATGTGTAGATTTAAGTGACAATGTGTTTACATACACATGGAGCTTAAGATTGTAATGCTTTGTCTCTTTCTTCTCTCTCTCTGTAGTTTTTTATTGGTAATCCAGAAGGCCACTCTCAACAACTAATAAAATAAAATAAAATAAAGGGCTTGTGTAACTTCTGATATTTTCATAAATCGTTATAATTAAAAAATTACAGTAGAATATTAAGTTTTTATAAAATGAAATACTTTAACTTTTCAATATTAAATGTTTGTGGGCAAAGTAATTGACTCAACTATCAAACTTAATGAATAGTTTGAAAAAAAATCATTGCTCAAATTTAATAATTGTTTAGAAAAAAAACTAAGGATATCTCAAGTTCTTGCCTGCTGACTATTATTGACAGAACCTTGGCTCTTGGAATTCCGTAACATTCAAATCATGGGTGGGCTCTATCTCAACTTGCTCTTCGGTATCTGAAGTGAAAAAACCAGAAGCAACAATGGCTCTACGAGTGAAACGATCAGTAGAATGACCAAACCCTTACCCCTTAAACTACAAGCACACACAAATATTCCCCAACAAGTACATGAACCAACAAATCATAACCGTAGCACATAATGATGTGCATAAGTCTTTCCACATTTGGTATGTTTCCTCTTATTACCTCTTGTTTGATGCTCTCATAAACTAAGCTTCCATACACGACGCTCCCATACGTGGGAGGTCAGAAAATAATGAGGGATAGATGACTGACCAGAACTGACAAAGCAATTGGCAACCCTGATAGGGCTAGAATGCAGGGGCAACATGGGAGGCAACTAGGCCTCGGGTGGAACAATCTTTGCTTTTCAAGGGCAAAATGAGGAGTATGACTTTGCAGTCATACTAGGACACTCGTGTTATTCAGTACTTGTGTGAACGCATTAATCAATTTTAGTGCTTCACATTCTTTTGTATTTGTCGCCTATGTACAATCGTTGGTGTTAGAAATTGAACGTTTAGGCACGTCAACATATGTCACGTCACCTCTAGGCGGGCAAGTAACCATGGGAAGGATATGTTAAGCTTGTGACATAGAGATAGCAAGTCTTCAGGTGACTTGTGACCTAGTCATTGAGTTGTCGGACTTTGATGTCATCTTGGGCATGGTTTGGATGGTAGCCCACATAGTGGGTGATTGATGTTGATGGAAGACTATGATTGCCTATTCAATCGATGTGATATGCTTTAATTTTAAGGGGGATAGGCAGAATCCAATTTTCATATCACGATCGAAATGGCACAACTATTTGGCTGGGTGGTTAGCAAGCCTGGAGTTGGAAGAGATAGTCTAGGAGGATTTGGGGTTTCTGAGGTTGTATGAGAATTTGCAAACTTGTTTTTGAAAGAGTTATTGGGTTTACCTTCGAAACAGAAGTTGGACTTTACAATTGAGCTACAATCTGGAATGACACCTATATTGATAGCACCATATCAGATGGTACCCACTGAATTGCAGGAATTGAAGACGCAAATTCAAGAGCTGCTTGACAAGGTATATATCTCACCAAGTACATCACCGTGGGCAACATCGACATTATTCGTGAAGAAGAAGGAGCACACATTGGGGATGTGTATTGAATATCGTCGACTTAATCAAGTTATGATAAAGAAGAAGTACCTTATATCCAAAATAGATTACTTGTTTGATAAGTTGAGAGGTGAGACATGTTTCTCGAAGATCGATCTAAGGTCTGGGTACCATCAGTTGCGGATAAAGGAGGAGAATATTTTGAAGACCGCATTCTAGAACACGCTATGGTCACTAGGACTTTGTGGCAATGTCGTTCAGATTTACTGATGGGCCTGTGGTGTTCATGTGCTTAATGAATCAAGTTTTTTTATCGTACCTGGATAGGTTTGTGATTCACTTCATTGATGATACTTTGATCTATTCACCGTCAGAGCAAGAACATGAGAAGTATATGATAATAACATTGCAAGTATTGAAAGAGAATCAGTTCTATGGTAAAGCAAGTAAGTGTCACTTCTAGCTGAAGGAAGTTAAGTTTTTGGGACATGTGTTTGGGAAGAGAATATCAGTCAATGGCACTAAGGTTTAGGTGGTAATGGAATGCAGGCAACCAACGTTAGTCTTCAAAGTCAGAAGTTTCCTAGGGATGATTGGCTATTACAGAAGGTTCATTTAGAACTTCTCTACAATCACAAGGTCGATGACTCGCCTTAGCTAGAAAGGTGTTAAGCTTGAATGGAACAAATCTTGTGAGAAGGTTTACTAAGAGCTTAAGTTGAGATTGACCAGTGCACCCATTTTGATCATACCAGGAAAAAGGTAGGTTACACGGTATATTGTGACACATCCAAAGAAAGGTTAGGATGTGTGTTTATGCACCAAAGGATAGTAATAGCTTACGGATGAAGACAATTAAAGGTTCACGAGAAGAACTATCCAACACACGACCTAGAATTGGCAGTTATGGTATTTGCTTTGAAATCATGACACCACTATGTATGTGGGGAGGAATTCCAGTTATTCACTGACCATGGGAGTCTCAAGTACCTATTCACGCAAAAAGAGTTGAATATGAGACAAAAAAGGTAATTGGAGTATCTTGAAGACTTTAAGTTGACCTTCTCACCATCTAGGCAAGGCCAATATATAGCTAATTCACTAAGCCGGAAGTCCAGGGTGATAGTAGCAAGTTTGGTAGTTCGAGAATGGAAAATGATAAAATCAGTTAGTGAATTAGTGCTGCAACAAACAGAGTGATTTGAAAGAGCTAGTTGTAACGCGTTGGTGGCAAGACTAGGGCCAAGAGATACTTCTGGTTCGGGGATTTGACCAAGAAGTAGCGTTTATCAAGCACTAGATAGCTTCAGGAAAAATTGCGATTGGTTGGACTATTGGGACTGATAGAGGATTGAGGTATTGATTGAGCTTAGTTGTACCAGACATTAGAACTTTGAGAGAGTCGGTGTTGAAGGCATTTCACCAGGTGAGCTTTTCTATTCATCCGAGAGGTAACAAGGTGTACATAGACCTCCGAAGACAATATTGGTAGAGTGGTATGAAGAAGGATATCGCCAGATTTGTATCGACTTGTTTAAGGTGTCAGCAAGTCAAGGCAGAATACCAGAAGCTTGAAGGACACTTCCACCATTACCGATTCTGAATAGAAATGGGATCATATCACGAGGACTTCGTAATGAGGTTACCATGGTCTATGTAGGGTCACAACGCTATATGGGTCATTATAGACTGATTAATTAAGTCGACACATTTCTTGCTGGTTAAGATGTTTGATATGATGGAGTTCGATAGCCGACTTTATATTCGAGAGATAGTCCATTTGCATGGTGTACCAATCACGATAGTTTCCGACCGAGACCCTCATTTCATGTCAATATTCTAACAAAGTCTATAGAAAACTTTGGGGACAAATATTCATTTTAGCATGACTTTCAACCCCTAGACGGACGGTCAGTCAGAGTGGACGATTCAAATGCTGGAGGATATGCTGAGAGCTTGTATGCTAGATTTTCAAGTGCATTGGGAACGACACTTGCCATTGGTCGAGTTCAAATATAACAACAACTATCAGGCCAATATTGAGATGGTGCCTTACGAAGCTCTATATGGATGACCTTTCCAATCTCTCATTTGCTGGACCAAGGTCGGAGAGACTAGTTTTCTATGACTAGAGTTGGTTCATGAGACGACCCAAAAGATCAAGGTCATTAGGTAGCGATTGTTGATAGCTCAGAGTTGGCAGAAGAGCTACGTCAATAAGAGAGCACGACCATTGGCATTTAAAGTGGGTGATCACGTTCTTCTAAAGATGAATTTGAGGGGAGGCATTACTCAATTTGGTAAAAAGGAGAAACTGATGCCAAGGTACATAGGGCCCTTTCAGATTTTGAGAGAATTAGGGAAGTAGCTTACCGGTTAGCACTGTTGCCTCAGATCGATCGGGTTCACAATGTTTTCCATGTGTCAATGCTTAAGAAGTATGTGGCATTACCTACCGATGTCCTGAATTGGGAGAATGTCACATTAGATGAAGACACGACTTACGAAAGGAAGCCGATTCAGATTCTAGATAATGAAGAGAAGAACTTAAGAGGTAAGACCATCAAGTTAGTCAAAGTTTTGAGGCGTCATCAGAATTTGGAGGAGTTAACTTGTAAACGAGAGGATGTAATGAGAGCTAATCACCCTGAATTTTTTGCTTAGACCATATTGTGAAACTTTCGAGGACAAACTTTTTTAAAGGGGATAGATTGTAATACCACAATTTTAAATGAGAATTTAAGATCTATATTAATTCTTGAGTTTTTAATTATTTAAATTTAGAATTTCGATTTTGGGATCCTGTTCGAGCGACCTTAGACTGCTCGAGCAAGCTGTTGATTTACATGAAGAATAACATCTACAAGGGTTTCTTTGCATTCATGGCCATTGATTTGAGATATTTTGGTCGACTAATGGCTTTGCATCGGATCCTTTTGATTTTAAGAATCATATTTAATTTAGGGATTTCATGATAGAAATTATTGGCCTTCAACTAGGAAAATCAATTGGGAATTTAAGGCTAATTAATTCCAAGGATCTATATAAACCACTGAATTCTCAGCTAATTTTACCTAATTTTCATGGTTTAGCAGCAAGTTTTAGAGAGTACGTTTATGGAAAGACTAGAGAGATGTTAGGTATTTTTGGAGTTCTTAAAGAGAAAACCCTAAGTAGAAGCTCTGCCCAAAATCCATCAACTCACCTTTGATTCTTCGTTGTGTTCTTGAATTAAGATAGGGTTCTTTACCTCTAACCCTTAGGGTATCATTTTTTATGTTCAATTCTAGTTTCAGATCTAGAAAGCTTATGTTAGGTTTTGAAAATAGAAAGTTACAAGTTTCTAAAAAATAAAGACTCGCTTGAGAGAGTTGACCAAATTTCCAGAACACTATCTGACTTCTAGAAAAAGTCAGAACTTGTTAGAATTTGAATTTTAGTAGCTCACACAAGCGAGCTTAGATGGCTCGAGCAACCTGTTCAAAAATTTAGAATTTATAGAATGTTGATCGATACTTGAGACACTATTCTAGATTTGTAAACTTACCCCGATTGCATGTACACGCTGCATAGGCATGCATCGCATTTTATATGAGTTCTTGGATCCCTTTAGAATCTCGCGAGAGCGGGTTGAAAATCTTTGACCATGTTATTATGCTATGTTAGTTTATGCAAGTGATGTAGCAATGTTGTAAAGTAGATATGCGTAATTCTATTTATAATGGTAATGTTGGATGTTCCGAGTATAGACTTCGTGCTACCTGAGGTGTTGTTAGATAAATGATTACATTTGTCGTGCTGCTAGATTGATTATAATACAACTGTTGTGCTACCTAAATTTTAGTAGTATCGACATAACATGTGAACTTGAGTTTGATTGGGAAAAACCTAGTTTACGTTAGGGATACTAGTTCAAATGCCACCCGAACAAGAAAATGGAGGGCGTTGGGTTAGCATTATAAGTGGAACCGTAGAACCTTGTAAGTGTTGTTAAATAAAAGATGAAAACTTGATTTGGAGAGACACAAGGCTTAATGGCTTTGGTGAAGGGTGAGTGTTGTTAAATAAAAGATGAAAACTTGATTTGGAGAGACACAAGGCTTAATGGCTTTGGTGAAGGGTCGAATGGCATTGCTTCCTTTTGATGGCCTAAAAGGCTCATTCTCTTAGAGTTCCGAAGTGATCCTCATTCTCGCTGCAGCTTTCTTAAGCCAAAAGAAAGCTGGACAAGTGTTGTGCAAATAGTGCATTATGGCGTTCAAGTCCCGCATAATCAGTTTTTGGTTTAAGTTCCATGTTCTATATATATGGGTTCAAGTCTCATCGAATGTTCTCCCATGTTCCATATGAATTTAAGTCCCATTGAGAGTTGTCTTGTTTTTAAGGAACCCAACTAAGACTTGCTAAAAACGATTAAGAGTGACTTTGGAGATGCCTATTATGTAGCTCTGGATCCCAAATGAGTGATGGCCAGGGTCTTGGGCATCCTTGAGCTGATAAAAGGGAAAACATCTAAAGGTTTGTTGGTACCTGACACTGGTGATGCAACGTTTAGTCGGATTTAGCTAGTGTGAAATAGTTATTGATCTGAGTGAACAATAGAAAGTTACTTCTTTGCCAGGTTAGTATTCAAGTCGGGTACATAATTTTAGATTATGGGCCATGGGTGGGTAAGGACTAATCAATACAAATTGACTGCCTAATACTATATAGTTGGGTAGGATACGGAGTATCTAGGTGAAATTTCTAGAAATATTAAAGAACGCATAACATACCTATTTGTTGACTTCATTTGCTCAGTTTTGTTCATTTACCGCTGCATGTTGTATCTCCTTTTGGGTTTGATTTTTGAGTATTGTTCACTACTGAGCTTAATTACTCACTAAAGCAACTTCATTACCTCTAACGTTTCATGTCAGATGGAGATAAGCACACAGGGTATCCATCCATGTAGGAGGAGTAAGTGGTCACGGAGGAAGAGTTCAACATGTGGTTGTCTTGCTCTTAGTCTGCTCTATTATTTATTTTAATTTTTCATATAAACTCAGAAGGGGTATTTTCATCATTTCCATTTTAGATTTTGTAACATGCTTTTAAATTCTAATAAATAAAAGTCTTTCTCCTTAATTATTGCTTTCCAAATAAAATGAGATTAAAAAGAATAAATTAATGTTCTGAGAAGTCGGGACGTTATAAAACTCAAACCACGATGCTATGGGCCTTGAAAGTCAAAACAAAAGTAATGAAGCAATGAGATGCAGAATTCTTCAAGGTGGTATCCTACTTTGAATGGTTATCCAATATTGTCCCCGTTCTAAAGAAAGACAATAAGGTTAGAACATAATAAAATAGGGTCAAAACATAATAAAATAAAGCAAAAGAAAGAGAAATAGCATAGACAAGCCCTAGAGAGAGAAATCGAGAGAGAGAGAGAGAGAGAGAGAGAGAGAGAGAGAGAGAATACATGGTAAAACACACACCCCAAGAGCAAAAAGATTGAGAAATTAATGAAAGTGAAAAATGACTAGGGGAGTGCCGTATATATAATGGAGGAAAACAGTTAGAAGTAGGATATGATTCATATAGGTTAGGATAATTTACGGAAAAGGTTTATTAGGCAAAAACTATAAAGTTATAAAAATATTCCAAGCCCAGATAAATACAACTCCAAAGGATAATTCATTCGTTGGTTCAATGAACCTACACACTAGGCAAAACAGATAAATACACTATTTATTAATTACATAAAATAATAATTCAAAAAATCGAGACTCATCTAATTATGTACAAACGATACGAATGTTTGTGTCGTTGCAATCTGTCTCTATTTAACGAAATTCAATCCCCGAAATTTTAAGAAATTATTTTTGTCAATGAACAACTCCAGATGGCTAGCTCGCATAGCGTCTTCTCGCTCCCAAATTGATTCTTCTAGTCCATGATTACGCGATAGAATCTTCAAAAGCATTATCTTATATCCTCGTAGTACTTTCTCCAACGGGTCTAAAATTTGAATGGCCTACTCCTCCTAAGTTGCGTTGTCATCCAACGTAAGCTCCTTTTTGCTAAGAATGTGCTACGGATGTGTCATGTACTTGTGCAACATCGATATGCTAAAAGTAAAGAAAAAAATAGTTAAAATAGCCATGTCATTTGGCTTTGTCCATATCTTTTATCTTTTAATTTCTTTTGTTAAAGTTAATTTGACTAAAAACTAAAAAAAATCATGAAAACAAAAAATCTAAATTGAAGGACAAAATAATTGAAGACATAAAAAACTTGAGCTTTAACTCTACATTTTGAGAAAATTATTTGAATTATATCCACTATATATTTGTATACAAAATCATAGAGGGGCTCAATATTACATTTTCGCCTATATGTGGCCTTAAAATATACATGATTGGCCTTAATTGAGACAGACCAGTAATCTACAAGAAGTCGATGCTTGTCAGTTTTGTCTCAATTTTTTATAGATTATTAATTCGTCTTGACGAAAGAAATCTCAAAAGTATAAAATTATATTTAAAACTTAAAAAAAATTAAGTTTATTAAAGACGAAAAAATAAGTCAAAACCTACCATTTTTTAAAATTATTTTTGTCTTTTTTAAATTTTTTTAAAATTTGGTTCATATTCTTACTTTTCTGAAATCTCTCAACGATACAAATTAATAATCTAAAAAAAAACAACGGAAAGTAAAAAATTGTAATAAAATTTTAAATAAGAACAAAAAATAATTAAAAAAGGTTAGTTTATGCAAAATTTTGCATTGCGACAATACTTAGGTGAATTCGCCTAATTTAGATTGTATGACAAACAACAAGATTATATACTTCGCGATGTACTAAATAGAACTTGATAGTGAAGTGATGATACAGGTGTCTAACATTAGGAATTAATAGTTATTTTTAATTCTTAAATATTAATTTCTAATCTTATTAGAAAAAGAACTAATATACTTTTTTTTCGCCTTTTGAAAGTAGAATAAAAAAAAATTTCTGTAAGATTTCTTGTCAAATAAACACATAAAAAAAAAATACATTTTCAATTCTTTTATTTCACTTCACTTTTTTTAAGAATAATTTTTTCGTACAACATTTTTAATAACTCAACGGAGCCTCAAATAAAAGCAAAGCAGAAAGGAGGGAGAGTTTAATTATGTCAATTGTATTTTATTTTTGAATTTCATTTCGTACATAGGGATGACAAATGTAAATTGGATAATGTGTGCATATCATGAAATTATATATGCTAATACTAATGGTCAACCCATGTGACATTAAATGAAAACCATTTTTAATTAATTTCCATTTTAGTCTGTAATTCATAACAAATTCACTTAAAAAGGAGATTGACTGAAATTTTGTGGGCTTAAGATTTTAATGTGGGGTCAAACTTTCCATATCACTTGTTGAAACGCATCTCCAGTACTTAATTATTTTCCCCCATGGGAAGATTTCACACATGGAAAACCAAGTGTCTTTTGGGAATGTGCTTCGTATAATGCACGTGTAGTGCGGGTAAAACGATGTAGTTTTGTCCATTTTGTCCTCTGAATTATATCGTTTTGATTTTATGCAATTTGATAATAATTCGGGTGATAAGTTAAAACGATATAGTTTTAAAGAAAAAAGGATAAAACTATATCATTTTACCCTGCACTATACACGTATTATAAGAAAGTACAGTGTATCTCTCTCAAATCCACGATTTTGTAGTTATTGTCATAATTCATGAGTGTAAAAGTAAGGGGAATCTATGTTCTAAGTAGATAGTCAAAATCCAGAATTGGGTTTCCTACAATCCATTAACTTCTTTCACATTTTGTCAGTTAAAAACATTGGTATCATAGATTCTACCAAAAAAGAGTCACATCCGGGATTGGGACCACTATAAATATGGCATACCAATGAAAGCATGGCTTCATTTTCATGCTTTGGAGTGTTTTCCTGAAGCATTTTTTACTATGGATAACAAGCAAACAAAGGGCCGCCAAAGAATCGACACCTCTCAAAGGCGCGGTAGTGAAGAAGATCGCCTCATCACCTTCTCAAAGCGCCGAAACGGCCTTTACAAGAAGGGTAGTGAGCTTTGTACTCTGTGTGGTACTCAGCTTGCCGTCCTTATCTTCTCTCCTTCAGGCAAGCCTTTTTCGTTTGCTCACCCAAACATTGACGTGATTGCTCGGCGCATATTTAAACTTAATCCACAGTCCAATGAAGATGCTGATGAAGATATCGATTATGGTTGTCTTAGGAATAAAATCAATGAGCTTAATGTACAACTAACTTTATTGAGAGATGAAGTGGAAGATGAGGAAGAACGAGGAAAAAAGATAGCCAAGATGGCTAGAGCCCGTCAAAACAAGCCTTTGTGTGACCAAAAGATTGATAAACTAAGTGATTATGACGCTCAAAAGCTGAAAACTTGGCTCCTAGAGTTGCAGTTGAGGATTAAAAATCGGCTCGAAGAGTTAGTTGTTACTCAGGCTGCGTACTCATCCGTTGTTCTTACAACTGACACAAATGTTAGTTCTTCTAGCTATGGCCATCGTGACATTCATTTCAAGAATCTCGAATAATATCAATCGATATCGTTCAATGTCATGATTAGTAAAGAGCTTGGACCATTCTTATTTAAGCTTGTATATCATTGTCTACTGGCATTTGATTGACAATACTCTCTACCTTTGATGTTCAATATAAACAAATATGTGAGAATGAAACTAGTGCATTGTTCTATTGCTAATTGTTTAGAAAATCTACTAGTCCCTTTATCTGTTTCTTTTGTCCATAAATTATTGAAGGCCCCGCGTGTATCCAACAATTCTAGATACATCTGTATCCGAATGACCTGTGTTCCTAGCGTTATTCATACTCTTTAACATCTTTTACAACTATCAACCATATAGTCGCTCTGAATTTGCAAAGTTTTGTAAGCCCTTTCCTATCCAACACAACCTCAAATACCACTGAATCCCTCTGATGAGCATATAATCCCGATTTGGGGTGTAGTGTGGCCATCTGGACGTACATCTCGACAACGGACGACTCAGATTCAATTCAGTATTTATTCGCGAGAATAGTTATCTATTCACGCAAATAGTTTGATTTGAATCTAAACCATCTATTGCCGAGATGAACGACCAGATG
>JABCMJ010049919.1:0-16341 GCA_014822125.1 Arbutus unedo | reverse complement strand
TGTATATATCATAATGTTGTTAATTTAACATGGTTTATTTGAATTATTTTGATTAACAGAAGCTTAGTCTAGTAGACAACTGGCTAGTGTACGAAGGTGAAGTTGGTGACTATTTATCCAAGAAACCAATCAGCTGTGTGAGGAAACAAATTAACATCTTACAGCCTCATTCAACTGTACTTGCACGTGTGTATCATGGAACGTCTGATAAGAAATTTGTGTACACGATTGAAGGATCATACGCGCATAGATCATGCCGGGTGTTAGACGAGTCAAAACGGGTGGTAGCAGAGATCAAGAGGAAGGAAGCCATGAATAATGGAGTTTCTTTTGGGTTAGAGGTTTTTCTTTTGATCGTACAACCAGGATTCAATCTCGGTTTCGCGATGGCTATTGTTATGATATTGGATCAATTGTTTTCTTAATTTGTATGAAATCCTTTTCTTGTGACAGATGAAAACAAAGTTCATGTATCTGTTGTTAAAGTATTTATGAGATAACAACAATTGTTATCAAAAGTTTAGTACCCAATGATTAGGTCAAATGCCACCTTGAATGAACAGATCTGGTAAACAAAAAGTACAATGTTTTGCCTCCTTCCGGCCACCCTCCCCCACTCCCGTCGATGACCACCTATGGCAAAACGAGCTGTAGTTTCTAAGTTATATCGATAGTACACGCGTTTGGTCCAATATGCATGATAGCCATTAGTTGAGAACACAGAGACAGATAAAGAGAGGAACAGAAATTTGTATTGCCTTATCCAATGCTCTACACAAGGCAAAATACTGGCGCACTTCAGCACCTGTACTACAGTAAGTTACAACATTGAAACCCTATTTCCCCATCTGACAAACAATCTCTACTACTTGCAGCACAATATTTACAAACCTACCAGTTTCAACAATAACTAATCGCGTTCCAATGAACTACACAACAAACGTCACAAGAGAGAAGCGTTGTATCCAATACGTTCATGTCAATTCATCTTTCCCCCTTCCCTTCCCTGCTCCACTCCACCGGAACTAACTTCCTCAACTTCTGCCGACTGTTACACGCCTTGTCCAAAACCGGTGGCGGCGGAGGTGGCATCACACACGATTGCTTTACAGCATGTGCATTGCTGTACTGTTTTGATTCCATAATAGGCTCTCTAAATGATTTGCCAGGAGATGGTCTACTTGATCTGGGCATAGACCAATTTATTGGTGCTTTTGTTAGAGTACTATGACCAAGATCTTTATTCAAGAGCCTAGGCTTCTTAAAGGGTGACACCTCATTAGTATTTTTCACCTGGTCATCACCTGCAATTACTGGTTTTGGTGCCACAAATATGTCTCCAGACTTGCCATTTGATTTTGACTTGCAAGCCTTCATGGTCTTTTCTGAAGGTTTCTTTGGCCACCTTACCATTCCATGTTGCTTTAGTGAATGAGTTGAAATGTCATATAGTGTCTGAGCAGCAGCCAACAACCTAGGAGAATGCCCATCTGTCACCAATTAAAATAAAATAGTCAGCAGGAGTGAGTACACCTGAATTATTCTAACTTCTTGTTGATACTTTCTTCAACCTAGACAAATGAAACTTCAATAAAAACTGAATGTAATACAAGTGATGGAACTAATAATTTGAGTTTATCATGATCCCATCAACTAATGCAAGATTGACTACCCCAACAGTGGGTAAACGATGCATCCCGACCAGTCCAATGAGTAACCCAGCAGTCAACTTTTTCGGAAGCAGATGAACTCACTAAAGGTTTGAGCCAAAGATTGGTTGTGCCTAGAATCCATAACGTGCGCAGGCAGAAGTGTCCCAAAGACGTGGACGAACTTAAAATTGTACATCACGACTAGTATAACAACTAAAATGCTACATATTGGAAGAATTAACAGGAAGCATGCCTGTCAAACTAATAGTTTAGAACTAAGTCCATTAGTATGAAAGCGCATCTTACCATTTACTTCACACTTCAGACTGCTACCAGATTCTGTCCATGCAAAAGAGAAAAGAACGTTCACATTAAAGCCTTACTTCAGATGGCCAACTAAGAGATACTATCCATCTAAAAAGCTCACCTGGAGGAAGCTGGGAAGCAGTTGATCCTACTGCAGATGATGATGAAACCAATTCAAACGAAGGAACAGTAACAGATATTGCAGGGACAATTTCACTTTCTGAAGGGCCATACTTCGGACCTTTCAAAGGAACCAAGCTGTCATCATAACTGAGTGACTCTAAATCCGCAAGGAAACCAGATCCCCCTTCTGAAGTAGCAGTATTCCCTATTTTTACCCATCTACCCTGGCATGTGGTCTTGCTCACAGATAATTTAATTGCATCAGCATTAGCTTTCCAATGCCCGCCAGAATTATGAGACCAAGGAAAAGGCGACAAGCTGGCCCTTTGAGATGTTTGCTTTCCACGTGAATCTGAATTACTATTTTTTAGAAGTACTGTAGGCTTGGCTGCATCCAAGAGCAAAGAATCCAAATCCTTCGATGGAGGAAGTGCAAGGCGTTGCAAAATATCATTAGGTTGACACAATGGGAAATCTAGCAAATTGGCAGGGGTTTCTTTCTTGCTCAAAGAATCTTGAACCTTATGAACAAAATAAAGCACAAGGACAAATGTTAGTATCAATATTCAGGTTTCAAAAGAGACTAGTTGTGTATTCTGAGGAAGTTTAAAATAACCCATCAGAAAGGCTCAACCCGCTCAAGGAATGTCCAAAATATATAGCATAATACAACTGACAAACCACTTTTTGATAAAGTCAAGTGACTTCAGACTTCAGTTGAAGTTAACCATAGGGAAATAATCGAACACTTCACAAATACAAATTAACTATGCTCACTGTACTTGCTTCAGAACTCCAAATGTAAACCAATCTGACAAAGCTGAGAATGGGATGGGGGGGTGTTTAAGTCGAGTGAATCCACTATGTGCAAAAAAAGCCAGAGGTTAATCCAGTTCAAATCAACCACCCCCTTGTCAAAGGATCCCGACACTGGTAAAACTGAGCCTGAAGGCACCAATAAAACTGCCTTTGGTAAAATAATCATTCTGGAAATTCTAAACACTAGTGGTTGACAGCAACGACAAGTTGGGGAAGAAAGTTTCACTAAAATCCTTAGCAAGCCATCAAGTTTCTAATGCCAGCAATTTCGGTAGCCTATTAAATTCGGGAAAACCAACATCTAAACTCCACTATAATAACATCTGAAGAGGCTCCTCAGGAACTAAATGACCAGCATCAGATATTTCTCTTTAAACTAACCTTGTCATATGAGGACGGATGTACAGTGCTGGTATCTCCTTTATCACCGGCATTGCTGCTTGCAACAGAAGCCTCGGAGCTCACTGGGCATGACGGAACTTTCCGGTTGTAACCATTATCTATCTCAGTAGAGTTCTGTAGTGGCTTGTGTAGCCGAAGAATAGAGCAAGCCTTTCTAAGTGAATTTACAACATTTTCATTCAAATTTGCTGCTTTCTTTCCCTTATCTTTGCCAAGACTAGGACCCTTGTAACTTCCATCAAGAAGCTCTTTAACTGACAGCTCATCCAGATGCTTTGTAACATCGTAAGTATCTGATTTCAAACCATATGCTCCTGGAATAAAGCCATTGTAGGTCAATATGAACTAATGCATGTGCAAGCGCTAAAGGAAACCTCCTAAACAAACCAGCCGAAGGAGACAAAAATAAACAGACCAAACCAACTAAGCCAATGTGTACCAGTGGCCTACTTATAAGGAACAGAATTAGAAAAGAAATAACAAACCATCTCAGGTCATGGATGAGATGTTAAGCACCATCATTCTATACCTTTCGGTCATGCAACAAAAAGATAGCTGAACTATGTAGTCCAGAAAGAAGTAGAGTTGCAGAAATAACGAAAACAAAGCAGGAAAGAAAAATTAATGAATCACAATTCATGTATGCCAATGAAAGAGACTATATGACAGATATTAAACATATAGTTTGAGGATATCAAAAAATCTAATCCCAAAAACAGACATGACTGCTACAGTGTCATATACCCCCCCCCCCCCCCCCCCCAACAAAAAAATGATAATAATAATAAAGAAAAAAGTAAAAAATAAAGAAGCATAAAAAACCTAAAGTTAAGAATGGTCAAGCATAAAGTTACCCTAGAAAAGATGCCAACACATTTCCCATTTACAACAAAAAGTATGGGACAAAACTTTAAGGAAAGAACAGAGAAATGAAACCTGATGCATATGATTACAATCAATGATGTCTAAAAAGGGCAATGACTATAAAACACAATTCATAATCAATTAACTAAATTAGGTACAAATACCATGTCCACTGAATTAGAGGTGGGAAAATAAACGTGCACTACACTAATGCACACAACCTCCAACATTACAATGGGAGAAGTGCTGTAGAATGACAATTTGTCGAAGTAATGTATCTTCAGCAACTCATTTCAAGTTCCACTTCCACCCACTTAAGTCCCTCAAGGATACATTATAGCCTGTGAGATAAGTATGTTTCCAGAGTCCATCATATCAGGAACTTCACAAGGGAGTAGACGATGGTAAGGAAATATATTATCGAACAACTATTCTGGGTTATGTGAAGAAAAATTGTTTCATAGAATCTAAAGTGCCTTTCAAAGTTTTTTTTTTTTTTTTTACCTTTTTCTGCGGCATTTGTCCTCAACTAACCCAAGGGCAAAAATCTTGAAATGTTGATCAGGAAAAGATACAAGATATAGTCCAAGTATATACACACATAGGGCAAGGCCGCAAAAAGCAAACTAAATTGTTCATGATCAGCTGAAGCAGAGCTCAGTATGAGCTCATCCATAGTCGCTATATTACAATCTGACAGCTCTTTTTTTATACTTTTTCATGAAACAAGGTGGACCTGGACAGCCATGACCTCAGCTTAGCTGAGCCTCAGAGCACTTTGAATAAGCATGCATGTATTTCTGTTGATACGTGTACCTACCTATTCATGAGGAACTCGTGTTTTTTCGCCTAAGACATAGATGTGCGATTTCTGTCAGAAATTATCGGCATCATTCTTCAGACCTTGTGGTGTCTCCATTTCACCTATAAGTCACGTGCATTCCATTTACTACTGACTTCCAACTAGGCCAAATAAATATTTGACATCCAGTTGATACAAATTCATTATAAAATTAGCAAGCCTGAAAAAAACACATGAGCCAAGCTGCTCAAGCGAAGCTCAAATAATAGCTGAATGTGAGTTGAGCTCAAGCACCCACCTTTACCGCTGATCAAAACAAACGTACCCACCTTTCCCACCCAAACAATCTTGACTTGAAGACCCTGATATTAGCTAGGCTAAATTTTTTCTGCAGCCCCATATCTATATAACATTATCATGGACGTACAATTTAACGACATGGGATATGGACATGAATATTGACAAGTATGCATATAAACACATTCAGCCTCCACAAGAAAATGACAAAGGGACAAACATCCTAGTCCAAACCCATTCACTTTCATAGCTATTAGCAACAGGAGAGTCAATTCCAGACACTCTACATCAGAAAAGCTACAAAAGAAATCATGAACAAGTAATTACACGTCAATGCATCATACCTAGAAAGTTATTACCTCCAGCTGCTGAATTGAAGCTCACCATTCCAGCCTTCAGAGATAAATAATCATATTTACTCTTCACCGTAGCTTTACCATTTCTTTTGTCACCCCGCTTGCCATTTACCGTATTCCTTTGCTTAACAGTTTGGCTTTTTTCTAAAAATATAAAAAGATGTATCAGATAGCTATAACTCAAGTACTAACTCAACCTCCAGATTGAGCAGAATTTATTCTGGTAACAAACTCCAAACTAGTAAATTCAAGAATCCTTCATATTATGAATGGAAACAAAGAGTGAAATAGTTTGTTGATTGCAAATACCCGTGTACCTCAGTGAACACTTTCATAAGCTAGTTCATCAAGTCAAGCAAATTTGGCAACAATAATGAATGCACCAAAATCACCCTAGGTTCTGCGAAATAAGTAAATTACCAGTGGTTGGAGCTCTATCAATAAATGTGCTTCAAAGGTTAGGAGTAAAAAGGCTACATAAAAGAATTTTGGACACAAAGACAGTTACATGTAAGAGAGGTATCTTATCAATCTTCTAAATTTGTCTTAACATCTGATTTATCAACGATCGAAAACATAGGTATTCTAACATCTTGACTATTAATGCCTCATCACCAATAAAATGAAGCTTCAAAACGACCTACATTATGGTGTCTGCAGCACCAAACATCCCACATCTCACTACTTTGATGATTTAACTTTCCTTAATATAAGAGATCCTCTTTCCATTATTTACATTTACTAATCAAATCAATATCAGATCACTACTATGAATAAGGATTCCGCCAGTTAGTTTGTTCTTACGAAGTTGTGCTGACATGATTCAACTGAAGAAAGTTGTGATTGGGCTGCATCCAATTCTCATATCCTTTTTTTCTTGAATTGCACCAACTCTATGTCTCTACCGTTAGGGCCAACATTTCCTTCTATGACCACCACTTTTCTACCAGTAGACTATGCTACAGCCCAACCGGGAAAACAGAAGTGCAGGAAAACAAAAATGGTAGGCCGCGTCACATTAATTATTTTCCACCTTTTCTCATATTTTTTATTGTTCTTCTTCCCAAACCAAAAAGAGGGGAAATAAATATTTCCGCGTTACAAAAAGGAAGGAAAGTAATTCTTTCCGCAACACAAAAAGGAAGGGTAATAATTATTTCCCTTAACTTTCTTTTCCTTCCTCAAGTTTCAAACATACAGCAAAATAAATGTGCTCAAGAGAAAAATCAAATTACCCTAAAGATAGAGGCTTTGTAGAAAAATCAAAAAAACAATACCATGCATGCTTAGGATTCATTTCAAAGGGAAGTGTCTCTCCTAGAAGGATTAGCTTTTAAATATTGGTTAAAATTGGAAAGCATGTATGAAGCCAAATGTCGAAAAACGAATTTCCCCGTCAGAACATGCATTTTGCAGCTAACGCAAGCTTGTCAGAAAATACCCTTTACATCATCTGCTTCAGCTTCGTTTATAGTGACTTCTTCCATTTGTGCCACCCTTGATCTCTTAGCACAAGCACTACTACCTCTTGCCACTTTCCCTGATTTCCGCTGCACTTGCTTACCTTCGAGACTGGGCACAGATAAAGTAGAATTATTTCTGCCCCGAAACTTAAGCTCTTCAGGTGCTGCTTCAGAAGGAAAGCTGGAAATCTGATTAGTATGCTTACAGAGTTCGGTATCTGCCATCTTGTTCCAAAAAGATGATTGTGACGTATTCACGTCACTCATCTCAGCTGTCAGAATCACATTCCCAATAGCAATTTTAGTAGTGGAGTAACACGTAAAAGAAAAATCAACAAAGCTTGTGAGAGATGCGCATCACAAAAGCTCATTTTCATCACGGAAAATTGAACAAGGAAGAATAGATGAATTCTGTTGATCTATTTCTTTCCATCTTGCATTCTTTTCCCACTAAAACAAAAATACAATGAGCTCAAAAGGCACCTCAAACAGTCAGAAACTGTTCTTAATCGATGCGGAACGGATGCTTTGCATTTTCTATAAAAGAAAGGTCAAAGTCAAACTATTATCCATAACAGGATTCAATAGGAATTAGGTCAGAAGCATCGGATCATTCCATTGCTTTCCAAATCTAACAGCATAATTGCCATTCCCTTCATCTTCACAACTACCCCCGCGTTTTGTATTCTTAATTCATTTGCAGCAATTTCCAAACTAAATTACCATGTAAAATGTAATGAATTAAGAGAAACGTGATAAGTTCTAAAGTTGACTATAATTATTCTGGGTAAGTGATTTTGTTTAGGTTTCCAAAGAGCATAGCGATTAACACTATAATGAGAGCCCTTACGTTGAAGGCTGTGAAACCTGCCATGTACAGCTAGAGACACAACTTATTGCATTCGGAAAATCCACCTGTCACTTTATTATGTATTCACGGCATAGTTGTCAAATCGAGAATCGAAAAGATCCGTTTACAAATCGTGAATTGAATCGAATTGTGAATCGTTCAATTCAGTCATGTTTTTTTAGAACATTTTAAAAATACAAATATAAGATAGCAATCAATAAAAATGCAAATACGAACCCTAGACTGTTAAAAAAATGAATTGAAGAATATTATTTAGTGTTTTATATATAAAACAAGGGATGTTTAATCATTAATGTTTGTACTTTATATATGAAAATAGGCAATATAATTAAATCAAGAAAGCAACCTATTATTACTATTACGGATTAGGATTTAGGAATTAGGCTTACCTGCTGCTTATACAGAAGCAGTCTATAGTCTAGGTTGGAACTTGGGAAATCAAAATTGCCACTCAATACCCATTCGAGGCTGTCGTCGTTGTTTGAGGCTGAGAAATCTGGGTTGGTTTTTGGTGGTCGACGGCGTCTTCCGATTGGTGGAGGCTCAAGGCTGCCATTTCTTTATTCAGATTTCAAGGTTATTCTATTTATTAAACTTGATGTTTTGCTCTCTATGTCGACGTTTGGTCTTCTTGAAGATGGAGAGATCAAATCTGGATATCAACCTTTGGGCTTCCGATGTTAGCTCAATGTTTGAAGTTCTAATTTTCGTCCGAACTCTGAATCGACATGAATCGCACGATTCATACGATTCAAGGTACGATTCCGCGATTCATGTAATGATTACATACTGTTGGAATTAGGATTTACTTTCCTAAGTTGGAATTTGGAAATGTGGACCTATTCTTTTAAGCATAATTGTATCCTCCCTTTATTAGGAGATATTAGCTATTATTCTATTTTCTTACATGTTTTATTTTCTTTTTTATTTTATTTTCTTAGTTGTAATGTTTCCTTTCATTACTTCATCTCTCCCTATATAAGGGATGGTTGTATCATTCATAAAGAAGTAAAATACAATTGAGTTGAATACAAAATTCTTTCTTTTCTTCATGGCATCAGAGCCTTCCCTAGCCGCCAAGCACCCTCCAACCTTCCCTAGCCCTTGGCAAACCCCTCCTAGCTTAGTCACTGGTCTCCGTAGGCCCACATTGCACCCACAACAGAGCCTTCCGCTCTGCCCTAGTAGCCTTTGGCAACCCCTGTTTGCCCCCGTTGGGCTGCTTGTAAAGACCTAGTGCACTCTAGTGCTCTTCATTTACTGTTTGGTTAACCGAGTGTCCGGTTACCCCCGTTTGTTCAGACGAGTTTCCGGCCATGATCGCTGTCTTGATGCTGATGTTTTTTTCCCGGCAATATGTTACAGCTTCTTTGGGTGATTTTCCGTCGCTGTCCAGCCATGATTCCAGCTTTTTTTTCTCTCGCTCCATTCGATGGATGCAAGAAAGGACGTTGCTCCATCTACCGGTTTGGTTCCGACTTCCCCTATGGTTCCCTTTCTTTCCCATTCCAAACCTGCTCAACATGTCACGAGCGTGTTATTGAATGGAAAGAATTACCATGCCTGGGCTCGTTCTTTTCGTCTATACCTCGGTGGAAAACGCAAGATTGGGTGGATTCTTGGAAAGGAACGTAAGCCAGCTGCGTCTAATCCCAAACTTGAGGAGTGGAATGTAGACAATTGCATTATTTTGGGTTGAATGTTCGACTCAATAGAGCCTCAAGTTTATCACATGTTTATGTATCATGAGACCGTCTCTGGCTTATGGCGAGCCTTGCAACAAATGTATGCCCATGCTCAATGCGATTCTCGAATCTTTGAGCTCTATCAGGATCTCTCTCATGCCTCTCAAGCTACTCTGGGACTTTCTGTTGCTGACTATTTTGGATATCTCTAGACCAGATGGGAGGAGCTCGCTCAGTATGAGCCTCTTAGTGACTTTCCCAATGACAGCACTATCGAGTCCAAGCGCCTAGATCGTCATCACACTTACCAGTTTTTGATTGGTTTGAAACCGGAGTTTGAGTCTCTTCGAACTCAGATTTTGAACATCTCTCCTTTGCCTCCTTTGTATGAGGCATTTGCTACTATGACGGTGATGAACAGCGACGCCGGATTCGATCTACATTGCAACCTTCTGAGACACTATCACCTACTCCTGATCAGATGGCCTTTGCCGCTCCTTCAAGCACCCGCCTTTATTGTCAGCATTGCTACCAAACCAATCACCTTATAGATCACTGTTTTTCTCTCCATCCTGAGTTAAAGCAACAATTTTCTCGGAACCGAGGCAGTGGCCATGGCAACGCCCGTGGTGGTGGTCGTGGCCGAGGAGCTCCCCGTACAAGGGCCATTGCCAAGATGCCTCCCATACTTGCTTCACCATATTTGAGTCAACTTCAGTTACAGATTGCCCAGCTACAATCGCACTTGGGCCTTGCTCCATCTCCCTCATCTACCGGCCCCACGGCCACTATTGCTGCAAGTATTCCTACTGCTCTTCATGGTAAGTCTGGCCCTCCCACTTGGATTTTGGATTCTGGAGCCAATAATCATATGACCGGTGAGCTTTCTACCTTCACTTCCCCCGTTACACCCATTACTCGGTCTATTTGTATTGTGGATGGGTCCTCCACTCCCATCAGGAGTCAGGGGCATGCTCGCTTGTCCCCCGATATTCTGCTCCCCTCTATGTACTATGTTCCTAATTTTGCTTATAATCTTCTCTCTGTTAGTCGCCTTGCCAAGCATCTTCTTTGTGTTGTTGTGTTCTTACCCAATCGTTGTTTTTTGCAGGACTTGATTTCAAAGAAGATTTTTGGTACGGGTATGAGCGTGATGGACTCTATTACTTTGGGGATTCTACGTCGCCCATCATGTCGTCATCCAGCCTTCAAGCATTCGTGTCACCAATTTTGGACTTATCCAGTTTAGATTCTTCTGTTTTTTCCCTTCAAACCTTGGATTTGTGGCATGCCCGTTTAGGGCATGTAAACTTTCAATATTTATGCTGGCTCTTTCCATCTCTGACTAAAGCATGTAAGAATTTTTGTTTTCGTTATGTGGTGTGTGAATTGTCTAAACATACTCGAACTTCTTATATTTCTCGCATGCACTGACCTTATTCATTCTGATGTCTGGGGTTCGTCACTTGTCACTGCTCTCTCTCAACACCGATATTATGTAACCTTTATTGATGACTATACCCGTTGTACTTGGGTCTATCTCGTGAAGAAAAAATCTGAGGTTTTCACCCACTTCACTAATTTCTTCCAAATAATCAAAACCCAATACAAAACTATTGTTCGTAAAGTCGAGAGTATATCACCAATGAGTTTCGGTCTACCCTTCACCAACAAGGTATCCTCCAACAACTTACCTGTCCTTACACCCCTAAGCAGAATGGTGTGGCGGAACGTAAAAACCGTCACCTCATGTCTGTTGTTCGATGTCTCTTACGGGGTATGGGAGTGCCGAAATACTTCTGACACATGGTTGTCCTTACAGCCACCTATCTGATCAATCGCACTCCCAGTCGAGTCCTCCACGACAAGGCTCCTCTTCATGTCCTTCAGACTACTAGCACTCTCTTTCCTCTCATGCCTTGTGTCTTTGGATGTACTTGATTCGTTCAAAGCCGTAGTTCTACCCGTACCAAACTTGATGACAAGACTGTCAAGTGTGTCTTCCTAGGGTGTTCCTCAATGTCCAAGGGATATCGGTGCTATGATCCCGTCACTCGTCCCTTTCATCATTCGTTGGATGTTACTTTTTTGGAAACAGTTTCGTTCTTTTCCAGTATCTCGTCCCTGTCGGAACCCATTATGGAGACTCCTGCGCAAGATGGTTCTCTGCATCCATGCCTAATCCCTATCCTTGAGTCCCCTTCGGAGGACTTCTCTACGTCCTCTCGTGAGCCCTTGCCAACTGTCGCCACTACTGACCCCTTACAGGTATATTCTCATCACCCGCGCGCTCCCGATCCCCTGCTAGCATCTTCTTCGGAATCAAGTACCTCACCTCCTTTACTCACTGATATTCCTCCTCCCCCTTATCCCACCCGTGTGCGCCACCCTCCTTCTCGGTTTCTTCTTTCAAGTAGTACTACTCACCCTATTGCCCAGTATGTTTCTTACCAGGGTCTTTCAAATTCCTATCAATCCTTTCTTGGCCAGGTGGATTCGGTCTCGATTCCTCGCTCCATTCATGAAGCTCTTTAGAATCCAAAGTGGTTGGCTGCCATGCAAGCGGAAATGGAAGCCCTTCGGCAAAATCACACTTGGGGTCTTGTTGCTTGCCTACTGGTGAGCAAACTGTTGGCTGTAAGTGGATTTTTGCCATCAAGTATTTGGCAGATGGCACTATTGATTTGTATAAAACTCGCCTTGTTGCTAAAGGCTTCACTCAAGTTCCAGGTAAAGATTTTGAAGCCACCTTTGCTCCCGTTGCTAAGTTAAACACAGTTCGTCTTTTGGTCTCTTTGGCTGCCTCCTATTCTTGGCATCTTCATCAACTGGATGACAAGAATGCTTTCCTCAATGGTGATCTCTCCGAGACTATCTACATGGATCCACCACCAGGTTTTCGGGCTGAGGGGGAGTATTCCGGGAAAATATGTCGCCTCCGCAAATCCCTCTATGGCCTTAAGTAGTCTCCTCGAGCTTGGTTTAGCTACTTTCGTGACGTGATTATGACTATGGGTTTCTTTCAATGTCATTCAGATCATACCTGCTTTATTCGCCGCCGTGACCAGTGTAAGTGCATTATCATCTTTGTTTATGTTGATGACATTATCATTACTAGAGATGATGCTCTTGGTATTATACAAGTGAAGCATAAGCTTGGGGCATCTTTTGACATTAAGAATTTGGGTCCCCTTCGGTATTTCCTCGGTATTGAAGTTGCTAGGTCTCGTCAGGGCATATCTTTATCTTAGCGGAAGTATTCTCTTGACCTTCTTCAGGATACGGGTATGCTTGGGTGTAGGGCTGCCTCCACTCGTATGGACCCAAACCATAAATTATCAACAGAGTCCAGAGACTTATTACTGGATCCAACAGTTTATCAGCGTCTTGTGGGTCATCTCATCTATTTAACAAATACACGACCGGATCTTGTATTTGCCGCAAGTGTTGTGAGTCAGTTTATGCACTCTTCGCGCACTGATCATCTAGATGCTGTCTATCACATTCTCCATTAGCTTAAGACATGTCTTGGTCGCGAGCTTTTCTCTGTGTCAGGAATACAGTCAGGTCTCTCCTGCTTTACGGATGTTGATTATGCGGGATCAAAGAGTGACAAGCGCTCGACTTCTGGTCTTTGTACTTTTCAAGGTATCACGGTCCTCTACCAAGGCCGAGTATCGTGCCATGGCCCAGGGCACTTGTGAGATCATGTGGCTTCGTTCCCTTCTGACTGGGTTAGGCTTCTATATTGTTCTGTGATAACAAGTCTGCTATTATGTTGGCTTCTGACTCGGTCCTTCATGAGAGAACAAAACACATAGAGGTTGATATCCATTTCATCCAGGAGAAAGTTCGTTCAAAGATTATCACTCCTATTTTTGTTCTCTCTTCTGATCAAAGTAAATCCCAATTCCAACACTCCCCTTCAAGCTAAGGCGAAGATATCAATGAGCCCCAGCTTGATATGTTCACCGAGTCTGTTGGTCCGTCATTACTGCAGTCATCTCCTATCAAGCTGGGGCTCATTGATATCTTCGCCTCAGCTTGAGGGGGAGTGTTGGAATTAGGATTTACTTTCCTAAGTTTGTATTTGGAAATGTGGACCTATTCTTTTAGGCATAATTGTATCTCTCCCTTTATTAGGAGATATTAGCTATTATTCTATTTCCTTGCATGTTTTATTTCCTTAGTTGTAATATTTTCTTTCATTACTCCATCTTTCCCTATATAAGGGATGGTTGTATCATTCATAAAGAAATAAAATACAATTGAGTTGAATACAAAGTTCTTTCTTTTCTTCTAAATTGCGATTCATACTACTGATATGAATCGTGGGTAGGATGAATCGAACCGAATTGGAACCGAACGATTTTGACAACTATGATTCACGGAACAACTAAAACACGATTTATAGTTGATTCCGGGATCTTTCAAGTTTTCAACATGATCATGACCTAGGTGAGGAGAACCCTCAATATAGGCGAGTTAGGCACTCACCTAAAGCCCCCAAGTAGTTTGAGGAGCCAATGTAAATTTCCCATCACGGTTACAAGCAAGGTTGTCAAATCGTGAATTGAAATGCTCTTTTCCTAAATCAAGAATCGTATTAGATTCGGTCATAGTACGAAAATATAGCATAGAGATATTAGAGATTCATTATAAAAGTGAAAGCTTACCCTTAACACATAAAAAATGTATGTTTTTTACGATGGTCATATAGCCTAGTAGTTAAGAAACTTGCTTATATGACAATTTATATAGGTTGGTTGATGCTTTGAGCCCTGCCATGACCTTTAGGTTTAGAGGATAAAAGATTCAATAAGATCAATTTTTCAAGATTCGCATTCAATGTAAGATATTTTCCTCAACAATATCCACAGCTCCGTGTATAATTATAGTTTAGCAAATCAAAATGATAACATTTTGAAGAAGTTTAGTCCCTCTATTAACTCATATGATAATAAAATCATGAATCAAATGTGAATGAAATCGTGAATCATGCGGTTCATTACCGATTTTGTCCAAACCTTGATTGACCCATAGATGCGTATGTTTTCTCATGAATCTTGAATAGAATGGTGAACCATATGATTTTTACAACTATGGTTACAAGTTTCAAATAAAAGTAGCTAATTCGGAAGTAACAAAACACATAACAAAGGGAAGGTCTTTTCTTTTTGGAGAAAGAAACTTGCATACTCGGAGATCCGCAACCCCATAAAGGGATAAGAAGGAACTACTCTCCTCTAAGGTTGAGCCCTCCCTTCATACTCGAATGGTAAGTTATCCTTATTCAAAGACACAGAGAAAGAATTGCTTTCAAAAGGAAGAATACTCACTCAAAGCCCCATAATTTGATATTGTCTATATAGTCCCCAAATAATAGAGTTTTATAAAACTCTCATTGTCCAATCCCCCCAAAATATGCTTTTTACCAAAAGGCCTAACAACATAAAAACCTTTCTTCTCCGAATACTAAAAGTGGTAAATCCAATCTCGCCTCGTCTCCTATCCGTGAGGTAGAACACCTATCTTAGTTGCTGAATAGTTACATTAATTTTTTTCAAAGGACATTCAAATCAGAGGAAATAGTACTTGTTATGGAATTTAGTAGCTAAATCAAAGAAAACTTCTTTCTACTTTAATTATTTCTATAAACCTTTCACGTGTTTTCAATACATGCATGATAAATGACTGTTAGCTCAAGTTCAATAAACAAAAACAAAAATGGTAAGTAAAACGAATTTTAAAATTTCGACATTTACACTCGTCTTCATTTGGGAAAAGAACGGTTGAACCTTCCTAGTTTGCTTTAACATAAACATTGCAAACACACCTATAACAGAAAAATTCCTAAGTTTAGAGGGAAAATATCCACCTTTCTTGCTAAAAGCCGCGCTGTATCTGTCGATTGAAGAGGCAACAACAATGGAAATACGGTCCGATTCACGAGCCTCAACCTCCATGACCGTAACCCCTACACCACCACCACCACCGGCCGCACCAAATCCTTCGGATCCCATAAGCTTCGACGAGGAAACAGCCGCCGGAATAATTAACTTCACCTCATCCATTACCACAACCGACTACCGCAACAATCTTCGATTCAAAATCCAGAGCATTTCAGCATCGTATCGATCCCATTTGGAGTAAAAAATGACCTATAACGCATGGATTTGGCTACAGACGGGCGGGGGAACATGGGAAAATTTGGTGTTTTGTGAGGAAATAGCATGTTGCGGCGGATGGAGGCGACGACGGAGCGGTCTAGGGCACGAAATGGAGAGTGGTTGAGTCAAGAATGATGAGTATTTATAGTTTTCGGGAAAAGGGCGAAGTCTTTGATTAGGGGTATCCGTCGGTGGGTGTATTCCGGTGCGGTTGTCATCGGCTTATGCTAGCTCCATCCGATTTCGGCTTGTTTGGGCACGGTGTCCTCTTTAGTTACACGTGGCTTTATCCATAACTGAGAGATGTTTCGCTAGTATCCTGGTTCGTCGTTCTAAAAGTTCTCACAAATGAAGGAGTGACACGCATGTGATTATGAGAATTTCCACGTATTTCCATACTACATCTCTCCGCCCTTTGACGAGTTACGAGTTACGAGTTGCACCCTAGTATGCCCCAGTTGCTGGCTTTTTGTTTAAAATTACAACCAAGACCCTCTAACAAAATAAGCACATCTTCTGATTCTTGGCAAG